>CAXKVI010000264.1:0-67901 GCA_964058755.1 Campiglossa producta
ATCAGGCATTTTTATACTTCATCCCATGGAAAAAACTTCAGCCAGACACCTCAAGCCTGAGGAATTTTCATAGTTCTTACTGCTTTTTCACATGTTTAATCGGGTTGGTCCAACTTCGGCTGCTTTTAAAGAGCAGATCTTTTCACATGTGTCATAGAAGACCCCCTTAAAGAAGGATCGGCTATTATTATACTTCGCCTCATGTCAAAAACTACAGTCAGACACCTCAAAACTGAGGAATTTTCATAATTATTACTGCGATTTCACAGGTTTAAGCGAGTTGGTCCAACTTTTGCTGTTCGTAAAGGGCATATCTTCACACATGTGTCATAGAAGACCACCTTAAAGAAGTATCGGGTATTTTTTATACTTTGCCCCATGTCAAAAATTTCAGCCAGACACCTCAAAACTGAGGAATTTTCATAATTCTTACTGCGATTTCAAAGGTTTAAGCGAGTTCGTCCAACTTCGGCTACTTTTAAAGAGCAGATCTTTTCACATGTGTCATAGAAGACCCCCGTAAAGAAGGATCGGCTATTATTATACTTCGCCTCATGTCAAAACCTACAGTCAGACACCTCAAAACTGAGGAATTTTCATAATTATTACTGCGATTTCACAGGTTTAAGCGAGTTGGTCCAACTTTTGCTGTTCGTAAAGGGCATATCTTCACACATGTGTCATAGAAGACCACCTTAAAGAAGGATCGGCTATTTTTATACTTCGCCCCATGTCAAAAACTACAGCCAGACACCTCAAAACTGAGAAATTTTTATAATTCTTACTGCGTTTTCACATGTTTGAGATGGTTCGTCTACCTCTGGCTGCTTTTAAAGGGCAGATATTTTCAATGTGTCATAGAGGACCACCCTTACGTGGTACCAGGTACTTTTAGACTTCGCCTTATGACAAATACTTTAACCAGACACCTTAAATCTGGGTAGTTTTCATAATTCTTACTGTGCTTTCGATTGTTGAAGCAGGTTTGTCCAACTTTGACTATTTTTGAAAGGCGAATATTTACACATGTGTCGTAGAACGCAACTCTTAAGTGGTATCAGGCATTTTTGGAGATCTTCCCATGACAAAAACTACATCCAAGCACCTCAGAGCTCGAGTTTTTTTTCGCAATTGATCTCTCCATAGGACATGATCAAGCAAATTAGAACAGTTCAGCCCATACAAAGTGTTCAGATGTGGAATTTGTTGCATTTCAGACAATGTCACTCTTATGTCGCTACCTTGCAGCGAAAGCAACTAGTTGAAAACTACTTTACAACTAGTTGGTGCACCGAGCTTATATGGAACAAAGACAGAACACTGACTAGTTGGGCCCGGTGTTCTGTCTTTTTATAAGCAACTGGTATTTTTTACGTGTTGATGTCCTACAAGATGTCAATTTCAGAAATACCAGTTTCATGCTAGTTGTAAGATACCAGTTCCATACTAGTTCATCCTGGACTAGTATAATTTCCATAAAATGAACTAGTCCAAAAAGGACCAGTATGGAATATCCTAGTCAAAAAGGCTTTTAACCTGGACTAGTATGATTTCAACCAGAATTTTCCTGGCTTACCCTTTATTTTATCATTTGACTTTATTTTCATGTTTATTCTTAAGAAAGCAGCGGCTATTTGTATTTACCCAATCACGAAAAAGCATCTATGAATTATAAAAGAAAACGAAACGAATGAATTTTGTTTTTTTCAACTGGTATAATTTCATCCAGAAAAATCTAGTTGTATACTAGTATGGAATGGATATTTCCTGACTAGTATGGGTTCAGCCGAAAAATTCTATTTGTATACTGGTATGAAATGGATATTTCCTGACTAGTATGAGTTCTGCCAGAAAATTATAGTTGTATACTAGTATTTTTCTGATTAGTTTGAGGTTTCGCTGCAGGGAACTCGCTTAAACCTGTGAAATCGCAGTAAGAATTATGAAAATTCCTCAGTTTTGAGGTGTCTGGCTGTAGTTTTTGACATGGGGCGAAGTATAAAAATACCCGATGCTTCTTTAAGGTGGTCTTCTATGACACATGTGTGTAGATATGCCCTTTACGGACAGCAAAAGTTGGACCAACTCGCTTAAACCTGTGAAATCGCAGTAAGAATTATGAAAATTCCTCAGTTTTGAGGTGTCTGACTGTAGTTTTTGACATGGGGCGAAGTATAAAAATACCCGATACTTCTTTAAGGGGGTCTTCTATGACACATGTGAAAAGACCTGCTCTTTAAAAGCAACCGAAGTTGGACCAACCCGATTAAACATGTGAACAAGCAGTAAGAACTATGAAAATTCCTCAGCCTTGAGGTGTCTGGCTGCAGTTTTTTCCATGGGATGAAGTCTAAAAATACCTGATACTACTTGGAGATAGTGTTCCACGACACATGTGTAAAGATCTGCCTTTCAAAAATAGCCAAAGTTGGACAAACTCGGTTAAACATGTGAAAGTGCAGTAAGAATTATAAAAATTCCTCAGTTTTGAGGTGTCTGGCTGAAGTGTTTGACATGAGGCGAAATCTAAAAGTAACTGATACCACTTAAGGGTGGCCATCTATGACACATGTGAAAAGATCCGCTCTCTAAGAGCAGCCGAAGTTGGACCAACGCGATTAAACATGTGAAAAAGCAGTAAGAACTATGAAAATTCCTCAGGCTTGAGGTGTCTAGCTGAGGGTTTTTCCATGGGATGAAGTATAAAAATGCCTGATACTACTTGGAGATAGTGTTCCACGACACATGTGCAAAGATCTGCCTTTCAAAAACAGCCAAAGTTGGACAAACTCGCTTAAACATGTGAAAGTGCAGTAAGAATTATAAAAATTCCTCAGTTTTGAGGTGTCTGGCTGAAGTTTTTGACATGGGGCGAAGTCAAAAAGTACGTGATACCACTTAAGGGTGGTCTTCTATGACACATGTGAAATTATCTGCCCTTTAAAAGCAGCCAAAGTTAGAGCAACGCAGTTAAACATGTGAATTCGCAGCAAGAATTATGAAATTTCCTCAGCTTTGAGGTGTCTGGCTGAAGTTTTTGTCATGGGGCGAAGTCTAAAAATGCCTAATATTAGTTAATAGTAGTGTTATACGATACATTTGTAACGATCCGCCATTTAAAAGCAGCCAAAGTTGAGTAAACCCATTTGACCATGTGAAAACACATTAAAAATGATGAAAAGTCCCCGTGCTTTGGGTTGTTTAGCTTAAGTTTTTTTCATGGAATGAAGTCCGGAAATGCCTGATGCTATTTAAGGGTAGTGTTATACGACACGTGTGTAAAGATCCGCCGTTTAAACGTGGACAAAGTTGGAGAAACCTGCTGAAACAAGTGAAATCTCTGTAAAAATTAGTGAAAATCCCGAGCTTTGAGGTGTCTGGCTGAAGTTTTTGCCATGGGGCGAAGTATAGAAATGACTGAAACTAATTAAGGGTAGTGTCCTACGAAACATCTGAAAAGATCCGTCGTTTAGAAGTTGTAAAAGTGGGACAAACAAGAGAAAGCTAATTAATAGGAAAATAAAAGTTCCCGAACTTTTAGGTGTCTGGCTGAAGTTTTTGCCATGGGATGATGTCTGGAAATGCTTGATTCTACTTAAGGATAGCATTTTACGACACATGTGTGAAGATCTGCTATTTAAAAGTAGTCAAAGTTTGTCAAATCCACTTAAAAATGTGAAAGCGCAGTAAAAATTAGTGAAATTTCCCGAGTTTTGAGGTGTCTGGCTGAAGTTTTTTCCATGGGACGAAGTCTAAAAATTCCTGATTCTACTTGAGGGTACTGTTCCACAAAAAATGGGAAAATATTGGGTAGTTAAAAGCAGCCAAAGTGGCCCAAATGCGTGAAATTAGTAAAACAGAATAAATTTCCATAGGAAAATCCGCGAACTGGGGGTGTCTGGCTGGAGCCTTGTCACTGGTACGGGTCTAACAACACTTGATACTGACGCGGGGTGGTAATCTACGTCAAATATGTGAAAATCATCCATTATAAAATAAGTGAAGTTAGGGTCATTTTTTGGCGACTTTGACCCCCGATTCCTAGGCCCTTGTCATAGGTACAGCTTTAAAATTTTCACATTCTTTCTAGATTCGGGGAGGACTATCGATCGGTATTGGTTTCATCCATTATAAAATAAGTGACGCTTTTAGGCTCTGGGATCTTGGTCTAATGTATGTGAAATCTGTCACTATGCGAAAATATGTTGTGGACTCAGGTGTGTCTTATCTAAGTGATAACCATACCTGAGTCCCATCATTATCGTCCTAGACGACCAACACAAAAGTGAGATAGGGGTCTCGCCTAATGTATATTGAGTAAATATGCATGGCGAGATCGTTATGTATGTACTAATTGTGTCCACATACATAAACACATACATGCGCGCATCCACATATGTTGGGATCCGTTCACAACTGTGAACATACTGCCCACGTTGAAATGTTTACATTTCAAGTCTAAATGCTTTGAATAGTTTTATCCTTAAACATGATATTTAGTTTTTTTATTATATTTACTCTAATGCATTTAACATATCTAGAATTTTCTTAATTACAAAAGGCAATGGCAGCAGGAATGAGTTGCGATGACTTTACTTCAATTTTACTTGTTAATGTATACTAAATACTATTGTCGCTTTCAACGATCCAGGAGTTATATTTAAATGTACCGTATGATGAAATCCAAGGACATAAGCAAAGCGGAAATCACTGTGTGGCTTGGTGATGTACTGTATTTGGGTAAAGAGAGCAGCCAAATATTTGTTGCCAATAGGTGCATCCAATATTCGGTACCTTTGTGCTGTTGAGAAAGCAATTTTGATGATGTTGCTACTGATGCTAATGGTGGTCTCAACACTTTCAATATTTATGAGTGTAATTGATTGTTGTTGTGACGCTTGTGGTGTGATTGCTGTTAACATTGGATTCGTTGGTTTTATATATTCACTATAAAATGATTCCTGGACGATCTCAACAGGTTGATCGGAGAGCCTTATGGTTTTTGTTGTTGCTCAGCGGGTTTTATTGAGAATGCTAAACGTTCCTCTACTAATTGCTGCTGGTTTTCTTTTATTATTAAATATTCGTGAGCATGGTTAACTCATACAGAAGTCATCATGAAGTACTCGATATGGATATAAGTACCATTTGTATAGATGAGTTTTATGGTTGTGTGGTATTTGGACCTTCACCAAACCAAACTCATATCTGATTAAAACAGTAGTTATAGATATATTGGCCAGCTCAAAAGGAGTTTCATCTAATAACCGAATATCTTCTTTTAAATCAGTCTTAATTGCTTTCATTTGTATGATACACCTTTTGTACAGTAACATTCGCCTAATATGATTCCAACTAATGCCCTTTGTGTCCTTTAACTTTTCAATTGCTCCGTCTTTTAGTATTTTATTCAGGCGATGATATCGATTTGTGTTGGTTTTTACTAACATATCCCATGTTGTCCTTATCAATGCCATATTGCCTTCCTATCTCTAAACTTACTTAAGCCTAAGTGAAAGTTATTTATGAACAATATTAACATCGATATTAACATCAATTTTAGACTGTTGAAATTTACGCTTTTGTTCTTAATTTTGTTGTTAGTTTTTTTGGTTTGTGTATATTTTTTATTGATTGGATTATCAATGCTACAATCTTCGATAGGAAAAGGACAAACATTAGCTACTGACCTCTTGGTCAAGCCAGTGCTTGTCCTTACGTCTATCATTCTATATTTCAAATCTTCCCCAAAGATGGAATTTTCTTCTCTACCCCTCCTCCAAAATCAAGGAGGGGAGACTCTGCCTTATGAGCAACACTGAAGTTGTCTCATGTGGCTTTTCCCAATTAACCCTTTGGAGCTTACTTAAGTACTCCACTGCTTGCCAGTGATCCCGCACCCCGTGATAACACTGGCTATCACTACGGTTTACTGGTGACAATGTTATTACATTGAAGCCTCTCTCCGAATTCGTAGTACCTGAAAATAGACTAGATTCTTTATTAAAAAATTTGCTTGCATACTTTAAAATTATATTTATTTCAAGAGGTGTGTTTGCTGACGTTTTTGCAGATGAATCAAACACATTTCTTAATTTGGTAAAATCTAGTACCCGATTTAGCACATAACTTGGTTTGAATTTTAGGTTGCTTGAATTATCAACACGTTCCATATGTTTTGATTTTTTCTCAATCACTATGGATCTACGTTTTGATGTAATCTCCGAGTTACCTAATTTTTCAATATTTATTTTGAAGTAAAGATTCACTCCAAATTTGCCATCATGTTTTTTTGTGGTGGTATTACAAAAGTTCTCCGGAAGATTTATGGTCCTTCCCGTGATGCCGACGGCGAGTATCGAAGGAGATTTAACGATGAGCTGTACGAGCTTTACGCAGATCTGACCATAGTCCAGCGAATTAAAGCCCAAAGGCTCCGCTGGCTGGGTCACGTCATGCGAATGGACAAAGAAGCTCCAGCCCAGAAGGTTTTCCAATCGTCACCCGAATTCGGCAGCAGAGGAAGGGGGAGGCCTCGACTGAGATGGAAACAACAGGTGGAGGATGACTTGAACTCCCTTGGGGTTTCCAATTGGCGTCAGTTATCGCTAAAAAGGAATGACTGGCGTGCTTTGATAGGCGACGGCCAAAATCGCTTAGGCGGTTAAGCGCCAATAAATGATGATGATTACAAAAAATTATTTTGCATTCTTCCTCTTGGACATGCTCTATTTTACATGGACTATCAAATGAAGGATCTGCAAGATGAATATTACTTGGAATTTTTAATATTTTTATAGGTTCTGAGGGAACATTTGAGACTATATTTTTTACAACAAATGATTCAAAATCTTTTTCAAAATGATCCATCAAGGATTTTATTTGCAGATTAATCCTCTCAGTACCTGGGTGACCGAGCTTGCTCGGTGCTATCAATTTAGTGCTAACTTTACTTACCAAACTTGTGAGGATGTGTTACACTGTCCTTTATATGTGGGCAAATTATTAAAATTTTGTAATTTTCGTAGCCGTAATGGACTTTTTGCGGACAACCCTACTTGAAAATATTTTAGTTGGTATGTCAGCAAAAATACCTTTCATTTGATACCCATATTGGCATATCTAGCTCCATAAATAAAAAAATTAAATAGGTGGCAACCCTGTAATACAAATATACTGCGATAAGCTGACAACCCTAGATGGCAACTGTACTTAGAAATATTTTAGCTGATATGTCGCCGGAAATACCTCTAATTTGATACCGATATTCGCATATTTTACTCAATATTAAAAAAAAAAAAATGAGATAGGTTGCCACCCTTAAAAGCCCTCCAAGTGGCAACACCTAAGTGGATAGTCTTAGAATCAGGCATGCTATCACTGTGCCAAATTTCATCCAAATCGGTCAAGCGGTTCTCGAGATAGTACCGGATATAGAAATATAGTGCGGGCAACCCTAGGTGACAAACCTACTTGGAAGTATTTTAGTTGATATGTCGCCGAAAATACCTATCATATGATACCCATATTGTCATATCTTGCTCCATAATTAAAAAAATGGGATAGGTGGCAACCCTGTAAACTACTCGAAATGTCAACCCTAAAGTATATAGCCTTGGAATCCTTCATACTGTCACCATACCAAATTTCATCCAAATCGGTCAACCGGTTCTCGAGATAGTACTGCGGTAAGGTGGCAACCCTAGGTCGCAACCCTACTTAAAAATACTTAAGTTGGTATCTCGCCGAAAGTACCTTTCATATGATACCCATATTGGCATATCTTGCCCCATAATTAAAAAAAATGGGATAGGTGGCAACCCTGTAAACCGCCTCAAGTGGCAACCCTAAAGTGCATAGTCTTAAAATCGATCATACTATCACCATTCCAAATTTCAGCCAATTCTTAAAAATATTTTAGTTGGTATCTCGCCGAAAATACCTTTCATATGATACCCATATTGGCATATCTTGCTCCATAATTAAAAAAAAGGGATAGGTGGCAACTCTGTAAACCGCCCCAAGTGGCAACCCTAAAGTGGGTAGTCTTAAAGTCGATCATACTATCACTATGCCAAATTTCAGCCAATTCGGTCAAGCGATTCTCGAGATAGTACCGGATATACAAATATATTGTGGTAAGGTGGCAACCCTAGGTGGCAACTCTACTTGAAAATATTTTAGTTGGTATCTCGCCGAAAATACCTTTCATATGATACCCATATTGGCATATCTTGCTCCATAATTAAAAAAAAATGGGATAGGTGGCAACCCTGTAAACCGCCCCAAGTGGCAACCCTAAAGTGGGTAGTCTTAGAATCCATCATACTATCTTTGTGCCAAATTTCATCCCAATCGGTCAAGCGGTTCTCGAGATAGTCCGAACATACAAATATACAAATATACAAGATTAACTCGTTTAAAGATATTAGATTTACATTGGTTTTATTTTGTCCAATGCCTTCAATAACAAGTGACTCTTTGGTTGAACTAAGGTTAAGCTTATTTCTGAGTTCTTTTGTTATTAAATGCTCTTTTGAACCATTATCTAGTAAAGCTCGTGCTTTAACGACTTTCCCCTTACCCGCTTTAATACCAATAATGGCAGTGGTAGGGAGACAATATTTGTTGCTGGAGTCATCTACCTTGGATTTTACAATAACACTTTTTGCTTTGGATTGCTTTTCTTTTTCCTTGTGTAGAATAAAGTTATGACTGCCATTATTACTCTTGCACTCCTTATCCGCTTCAAAATTATCCAGAAAGGATTTTAATTGCAGATTAATCCTCTCATTAACCTTGCTTTTATTTTGTACAATACCTTCAATAACAAGTGACTCTTTGGTAGAACTAAGGTTAAGCTTATTTCCGAGTTCTTTTGTTATTAAATGTATTTTTGTGGTGATAACACCGAATCTTGCTATGCTTTGTGACTTAGAAATTTATCTATTGACTCTAGCTTTGGTATTTCCTTGGAATTCGTTAAGGAATTCTCATTGGACAAACTGAGAATTGCTAAGACTTGTGTGCTTTCAGACATCTTTTCTTTAAACAACTGCGCACTAAAGGCAGTGTCAGTCCCTACCGCTGCATCTAGAAGATTTTTAGAATAGGTGTTTGCGAGAAATCTCTTATTTGCGTATTTTTCATTAAGTAGATTCCAGGCTAAACCGAAATTTGCTGAAGTTGATGGCAACTTTGCAATACAACTTGCTGCTGAACCTTTTAATTTGGTTTTTAAGATATACATTTTATATGTATCAGGAAGATTTTTGACAACTACTAATTGTTCGAATAATTCTTTGAACGTTTGCCACTTAGCATAGTCGCCAGAAAATTCAGGTATGTGTAGTTGTGGCAGAAGATATTGAGCACTCGAGTTTTGATTTTTGTTTTTTCTTGCTAACTCAAGGAATCTGTATTTTAGCTCGTAAAACTTTAGAATCAGTTCGTTTTCTTCAAACTGATCCAGAAATTCTAACACAACATCTTTCGTTTTTTCTAGAGTTTTTTCAGCGCTTTCCAAAGAGATGGCGTTTAATCCGCAGTCCTCAATTTGCTTTTCTAAATTGCTAAGTGAAAATTTAAGTCTGCGAACTAAACCAAGCTTGCTCTCTTCTGCCTTTATATTGTTGGAGTTTCGTAACTTAGTTATTAAGTTACTTACCCTTACGTACGCTGTTGTATACTGCATACTTACTTTCCCAGCAACGTCGTTTTTAACGTAATCACTAGTCTTCGATGCCTGGGCTTTCATTAGCTCTTGGTGAGAGCTGTTGAAAGTTTCCCACAATTCATCTAGACTGTCACGGAGCATTGAAATATTTTCAATCCCATCACTCAATGTCACCGTCATGGCCTTGAAGTGATGGTTTTGAATGCTTTCTGCAAAAATTAATTGTTGCTCCATTTTGTTTTATATTATTTAAATTACTTTTTTGTTTTAAATAAAAGAAGGCACTCGCGATAAAATTTGTTACTTATTAATTTTTTATATCGCGTTTTTGCTCGCACTAGGGGTCACCAAAATGTTAAAATTAATAGCAACGTCGCCGGTTGATGGTACATATTAAACTCAACTCCAGTTTCCTGGAGTGCCTTTATTTATATCTTTTCTTAATCTAACATTCAACTTACATCTAACTATTGTACGTAGTACGCATGTACATGTGTACATGTGTATACATACATATATCTTAATCCTAAGTAAACCCAACAACGTAGATGGCACATGTATGTGAAATCTGTCACTATGCGAAAATATGTTGTGGACTCAGGTGTGTCTTATCTAAGTGATAACCATACCTGAGTCCCATCATTATCGCCCTAGACGACCAACACAAAAGTGAGATAGGGGTCTCGCCTAATGTATATTGAGTAAATATGCATGGCGAGATCGTTATGTATGTACTAATTGTGTCCACATACATAAACACATGCATGCGCGCATCCACATATGTTGGGATCCGTTCAGAACTGTGAACAGGCCCAGTCTAATAACATATATATTATCATTTCAACTATGTAAAAATTACATAGTGTAAAAATGTTAAAGTTATTATCTTGAATCTAAAAATAAAGTTCGGGTGCAATAATAATATAGCACGGAAAATATTTTAAATTATTTGAACCCTTTGCCTCTTTCTTTTTATTCCGATTAAACTATTATTGGTGAGGTCGTGAGAAGGTTAAAATGTTCTGGAAGGTTTTACCGAAATCTTTATTAGGGGTCTTTCCAAGGTCGTTTGTTAAAAAAAATTTGAGGTCTCTAGTATCTTCAGGAAGAAAGCCTATATGTCGACAAATCATTTCTTACTCAAATATTCGCTACTTTGAATTATTAAAAAAATTTCAATTTTCAATCCACTTATCGTTACCCTAATATAGAGAGGCAATAACTCATATTTTCTTAGCTCGAAAAATTACTTGAAAAAACTGAATTTAAAGTAAACCATAGTAACGATGGCTGGTTCGAAAACACAAATATCAATGGCTGTAATATTTAAGTACGATATAGAAGCTATTAATAAAAATCCATCAGCAACTTGATTTGAAAATAAAAAATGAGGTAGGGCCTTTCTATATTAGTGTAACGTTATGTATATTGAAAGCAAATTGATAAACAATAAACAAATTATAAAATATAAGTCAGGAAAAGCAATTTTACCAGCGTGCGGAGCTGATGAGGCTATAAACAAGTAAGCCCCTTGATATATGCAACTATTTTTATACCCAGCGTACTAGTACTAGTACAAGGGTATATTAATTTTGTTGACATAACGGTAGTACGTAACGGCACAAAATAATCATCCGTCTGTCCGTCCGTCCGCCCGTCTGTACGTCCGTCCGTCCGTCCGTCTGTGTACAAGATAAATTGAGTAAAAATTGAGATATTTGCATGAAATTTTATATACAGGTTACTTTTTGGCCAAGGTAGGTTGCTATTGAAAATGGGCGAAATCGGATGATAACCACGCCCCCTTTTTCATATCGAAAATTTCGAAAATCACACAAATTGACATATCTCGGTAGCTGAAATGGCTAAAATGATATAATTTTATAGGTGAATCCCCCTGGTCATTCTCTTATGATTTTTTCATAAATTTTTTATAGTGGGCTTGGCATCGCCCATTTTTAAGGGAGGCATTTTTAAAATTTGACTGGTCGTAACTTTTAAACTGATTACGATAGAACGATGGAATTTGGCACAAAGCATACTAGTATCGTTGGAAGTACACCTGATGAAATTGGATAAAATCGCCCTCCAATCACGCCCACTTTCGATATCGAAAATTTCTACAATCACCTAAATTGATATAACTCGTAACGAAAATGGGTAAATGATATAATTTTATAGGAGTATCCCCCTGGTCATTATATAATGATTTTTCGATAAATTTTCTAAAGTGGGCGTGGCCCCGCCCACTTTTAAGGGAGGTATGTTTGAAAATTCGACTGGTCCCAACTTTTAAACTGATTAGGGTAGAACGATGAAATTTGCCACAAAGCATACTAGTATCGTTGGGAGTATACCTGATGAAATTGGAAAAAATCGCTCTCCAACCACGCCCACTTTCGATATCGAAAGCCTCGAAAATCACCTAAATTGGTATGATTCGGTAACGGAAATGGCTAAAATGATATAGTTTGGTAGGATGAACCCCCTAGTCATTCTATTATGATTTTTTGATAATTTTTTAAAAGTAGGCGTGGCATCGCCCAGTTTTCAGAGAGGCGTATTTGAAAATTTCACGGGTCATACCTTTTATTGCGATTACGGTAGAACGATGAAATTGGTACAAGGTAAACTAGCGTCACAAATCGCTTCCCGACCACGCCCACTTTCGATATGGAAAATTTCGAAAATCACATAAATTGACATAATTCGGTAACGGAAATGGCAAAAATTATATAGTTTCTATTCTATTCTAATATGATTTTTTGATAAATGGTTGGATGTGGGCGTGGCAACGCCCACCTTTAAGGGAGGCATTTTGGAATATTCGACTGGTCAAAACTTTTAAACTGATTACTCCAGACTCATGAAATTTGGCACAACATATATTAGCAATATAGGTGATGAAATTGGACGAGGTCGCTTCCCGACCACGCCCACTTACGATATGGAAAATTTCGAAAATCAAATAAAATGACATAATTCGGTAAGGTAAATAGCTAAGATAGTAAAAACTTTAGGTAAACCCTCCTAGGGCCTATAACATTGTTATCCCGTTCTGAAAATTACCGCTGGTTATTTAATGTTCGGTTCACCCAAACTTAGACTTCCTTTCTTGTTAAATTTGTCTTTAATTCGCAAGCCTTTACTACTTTTAGCAAATTTTGAAGTAAAGTCTATCAAAAAAAAAGTAAGAAAGTAGAGAACGACCGAACACAGATTTTTAAGTCGAACCTAACTTTGGCAGGGACATTGCAATCTTCGCTATCACCTGAGTAAGATGAATCTCTCAGATACAACAATCTGTCGGTTTCGCGAACTGGACGATGAAATGCTGGTCCATATTCTCTGCGAATGCATTGCGTTAGTAAGAAGAACAGTTTGCTACCTAGGTGGTGTGACTCTCAATCCCTTCGCGTTATGGGATAAAAAAACCCAAGGAAGTGCCCAAATTTATAAAAACCCTTCACATAAAGCAATAAACTGAAAGGTCATACACAACAGATCGTGTAAATAATAATTATAATAATAATAATAATTTTTTTAATTATCCTTTATTTTATCATTTTCCTTCATTTTCTAGTTTATTCTTTATAAATCCGCGACTATTTGTATTTACCCAAACCATAAAAAGCATCTTCGAATTATATAAGAAAGAAATCAAACGAAAAATTTCCAAAAACTTATGTTACTTTGACATTTAATTCATAGCACCAAAAAAAAAAATATTTAAAGTTTTTCAAAAACAATTCATATGAGGGGAGGTACGGCCGACTTTTTTTTGCCTGTAAGGCGAGACGCTCTAATATACATATATTATTAAAGCAGAAAAACTTTCATTTAAAATCAACACTTTTTCAGATTATTATTTTTCAACACTATCGATCATGTTATTTTAACATGAAGCTCGTGTTGAATAACTTCACAACGTGTTAAATTAACATGACTTCCTGTTAAATTAACATGCAGCTATTGTTAAAAACAAAACCCCTTTGGGGATTAAGTTTCTATAGTGTATACTTCATGAAAAAGTACGCATATCTCACGGAATAATTTTCAATCCAATGGAGAATCACCCTTGCCAACAAGTGTTACTTTGGACTATGTAGGCAATTGAGAAGTAAAGTTCTCTCTCGACAAACAAAGATCGCGCTCTATAAGTCTCTCATCATACCAGTCCTGATGTACGGCTCGGAATCATGGACAGTGTCAAGAGAAGATGAGAGAAAAGTTCTCCGGAAGATGTATGGTCCTTCCCGTGATGCCAACGGCGAGTATCGAAGGAAATTTAACGATGAGCTGTATGAGCTTTACGCTTTATGCGAATGGACAAAGAAGCACCAGCACAGAAAGTATTCCTATCGACACCCGAATTCGGCAGCAGAGGAAGGGGGAGACCTCGACTGAGATGGAAACAACAGGTGGAGGATGACTTGAATTCACTTGGGGTTTCCAATTGGCGTCAGTTATCGCTAAAAAGGAATGAGTGGCGTTCTTTGATACGAAACGGCCAAAATCGCCTAGGCGGTTAAGCGCCATTATGACGCAAGCCAAGATTAGAATTTTCAACTTGGAAGTTGGCCTGGGAGTCCCGGCCCGAATTCTACCTCAACCAAAGATTTTTAATTTTATTTAAATTCTTATTTTTATATTTATGAAATCTAATAGACCTCACCTTTACCTTCTTTGTGCTCAATTGGGGCGAGCGCTTGGGTTCTGGGGATTTAGAGCGTCATTCTGCTTGTGTAAGTTTTAAAAAAACAAATGGCGGCGAAATACCAACAGGTTATCATAACCTCTAATGACTTTAAGTTGAGCTTTTCTTTCCAACTTGTGGTGTGTTGCTTTTTGAGTTTTCCTACAAGTTGGCGGGACCTAGAGTTTTCTGCCGACTCCGAACGGCACTTGCAAAGCAAATGAATTTTTTGCTGAGAAGCTTCTCATGGCAGAAATACACCCGGAGAGTTTGCCAAACTACTGCCGAGGGGCGACCCCGTTTTAGAAAAATTCTTTTTCTAAATAATTTTTGATGTTACTTTTGCCGGGCATCGAACCGCCACGACTTGGTGTAGAAGGCCGAACACTTAACCGCTTGCTTGCTTGAGAAAAAACCCACAATTTGTGATTGCAAGCATAAATTATGTATTTCCATAAACTTTTAACGAAAAAGCATCTTCAAATTACAGGAATTTGTAATGCAAATAAAATAAACGAAATTACCATAGCTAGTGTTGCTGTTGCTCAAAACCATATGGACTGAAAATAAAAGTAAAGTGAAAAATTTTCTTATTTATTTAAAATTTATTTTGAACATTTTTTCCTTATAGTTTTTTTTTTGATAAGAAAATAACTTGCTTGTTTGAAGTAAACTTTTTTGACTAATTTCATTGAAAATCAAGTAAATTTTTAAAATTTCTCAACTTATTTACTATTTTGAGATTGAGAACATATTTTTCTAGATCATTGTGTATCAATACCAAGTGTGAACTCTTCTTTTGACAACACACATTAAAATGTCGGTTTGTTTACATCCTGCACATATTAAAATGTCGCCAGCACAGAATAACAGAAAAGCAAATGGCGTTGTTTAACATCCTGCACACATCAACATGGTGGTCTCCTATCTTTTACCTAATGGTAGAAAGAGATGGGAAGATGGAAAGAAGTGAGACAAAAAAGGAAATTAAAAACAGGTGACTAAACTCACTTTGAAGTTTTCACGACTATGTCTATGATATCACACTTGTTATTAACCACAATCTCAAACAGGTGTTAAATTCATTTTGAAATTTTGACGTCTATGCAGAAGAGTTTACACTTGGTATTGATACACAATGTTCTAGATTTTAGAAAAATATTTTTATCCGTGCTGAATTTCATAAATCTTGGGGAAATGGGGGGTCCACTTCACGTGTTCTTCCCAGTTATAAAATACTTTCGATTAAACCCTAAACAATTTTATCTCAATTTTTTAAATTGCCTTTGATTTATTTGGATTCCAAAGGTCTAATGATCACCTACGTGGCATAACCTTTTTAATCACAACAACTGCAAAGTTGGCTGAAATACATCAAAGGGTGTAATTTATACTTACACAAGTGCACAAGCAAAGTTACATGAGTACGTATAAATGAGTTCTCTTTCACGTCCCCGCAAAAAACACTTGCGTAACTTGAGCAACAGCACTAATGAATTCAACATTCTGTGCAATATACTTTGTTAAAATCAGGACTACCGACTACCAGCGATATATTCCCTGCAGTCAACTTAACTAGTTTTATACTAATCAAATACCACTCAGCCAGGCGGCCTCAACTAGTTCGAGTTCTGTAATTTTTCCATATTAGCAACTGGTATTTTTAACACGGCGATGTCCTACGAGATGGCAATTGTCCTTCTCTGCATCAGAACCATACCAATTGGCTGACTAGTCAGCCTCTGCATCATGAATATACCAGTTGATATACTTGTTATTATACACATCAGTATCATACCATTTAAGATACTAGTTCGTAAATACGTCAGGATCGTACCAGTTGAAAGAATAGTTCATATATACATCAGAGTCATACCAGCTGGCAGACTAGTTCATATATACATCAGATTCATACTAGTTGAAAGACTAGTTCATATATACATCAGATTCGTACTAGTTGAAAGACTAGTTCATATATGCATCAGAATCATACCAGTTGACAGACTAGTTCATATATGCATCAGAATCATAACAGTTGGCAGATTAGTTCATATATGCATCAGAATCATACCTGTTGACAGACTACTTCTTATTTGCATCAGAATCATACCAGTTGACAGACTAGTTCATATATGCATCAGAATCATACCAATTAACAGACTAGTTAAAAAAATCATCGGAATCATACCAGTTGTCATACAATACAAATTACAATAGTTCATATATGCGTCAGAATCATACCAGTTGATATAGTAGTTCATTTATGCATCAGAATCATACCAGTTGACATACCAGTTCACTTATGCATCATAATCATATCAGTTGACATACTCGTTAAAATTTGCATCAGAAATATACCATTTGACATACTAGTTCATATATGCATCAGAATATTACCAGTTGACATACTAGTTCATTTATACATCATAATCATACCAGTTGACATACTGCTCAGTCTATGCGGCAGGACATACTAATCATTATGCCCATTCAGATCGTACCACTTGTCATACTAGTCCACGAATTTGACATTCATTCCAGTTGGTATACTAGTCGGTCTATGCACCAGTATCATAGTCACCCTGCAGTCAAATTCCGAACTACTCAGCAAACATACTAGTTCATTGACTAACTATTTTGCGGCATATGCCTACCAGTTCGTTGTTGATTAGTTTTAAAAGCAGTCAATGCCAAACTACTCAGCGAAAATTCTAGTTCATTGACTATACATTTTGTGGCGTATGCATACTAGTTCATTGCTGATTAGCGTTAAACCAGTCAATGCCAAACTACTCAGCAAACAATATAGTTCATTGACTATACATTTTGTGGTGTATTTATACTAGTTCATTGCTGATTAGCTTCAAACCGGTCAAGGCCAAACTACTCAGCAAACAATATAGTTCAATGACTATACATTTTGTGGTGTATTCACACTAGTTCACTTCTGATCACCTTTAAACCA
The DNA here is from genome assembly GCA_964058755.1 of Campiglossa producta. Lineage (NCBI taxonomy): Eukaryota > Metazoa > Arthropoda > Insecta > Diptera > Tephritidae > Campiglossa > Campiglossa producta. The sequence goes on from CAXKVI010000264.1 coordinate 17,338, forward strand.
GTCAAAGTCGAACTACTCAGCAAACAATATAGTTCAATGACGATACATTTTGTGGTGTATTCATACTAGTTCATTACTGATCACCTTTAAACCAGTCAATGTCCAACTACTCAGCAAAGAATATAGTTCATTGACTATACATTTTGTGGTGTATTTATACTAGTTCATTGCTGATTAGCTTCAAACCAGTCAAGGCCAAACTACTCAGCAAGCAATATAGTTCATTGACTATACATTTTGTGGTGTATTCATACTAGTTCATTTCTGATCACCTTTAAACCAATCAATGTCGAACTACTCAGCAAACAATATAGTTCAATGACGATACATTTTGTGGTGTATTCATACTAGTTCATTACTGATCACCTTTAAACCAGTCAATGTCCAACTACTCAGCAAAGAATATAGTTCATTGACTATACATTTTGTGGTGTATTTATACTAGTTCATTGCTGATTTGCTTCAAACCAGTCAAGGCCAAACTACTCAGCAAGCAATATAGTTCATTGACTATACATTTTGTGGTGTATTCATACTAGTTCATTTCTGATCACCTTTAAACCAGTCAATGTCCAACTACTCAGCTAACAATATAGTTCATTGACTATACATTTTGTGGTGTATTTATACTAGTTCATTGCTGATTAGCTTTAAACCAGTCAATGCCAAACAACTCAGCAACATTATAGTTCTACGCCTAAAAATTTTGTGGTGTATTCATACCAGATAATTTCTGACTACCTTCAAACTAATCAATTCCAAACTGCTCAGCAGACACCTAGCTCGTTTACTATACATTTTATGGATGTTTTTATACTAGTTCTTTGCTGATTACCCTTAAACCAATCAATGCCAATCTAATCAGAAAACATACTAGTATACAACTATAATTTGCTGGGCGAAATAATACTAGTCAGAAAAATCCTGGTTCGTAATAGTATGCAAGTATGTATGAAACTCGGGTTGAAATTATACTACACCTTTTTCAGTTTATATTCAGAAAGTTTTCTGAATATCAATTGTAATTTTCTGAATGTCAATTGTATTTTTCTGAAAATCAAATGGAAATTCTGTAACTGGAGTGTGTACTCCAAGCCAACGAAAGGTGGCGACAATCCCCAAGTTGCCGGACATCCAAACAAACCTGGCCGAAATGGGATCATAAAAGATCTAGAGGCATTCACGCCCTAAGAAGGAGAGAAATCTTAATATTAATAGGTGTTCTAACTGGGCACTGCCTTATTGGTAGGCACGCAGAAGGGGTGCCCTATCGACGATGCTGTAGGAGCTGCAAAGATGATGAGGAAGAGGAAACGGTGAAGCACCTCATCTGCAACTGCCCGGCCTTAAGCGGCGCGGGAACGCGCTTTTTGGGAGTTCCCTTCCTGGATAGTCTAAACCAGACCGCTGGGATTTTCCAAATGGCCGGGTCCCGGGGCTGACTTTCCTAGTGCTGGTGGTATCACAACGGGCTTTCCAAAACTGGCCTAAGTGTGCCTCTGCGGCAGCCACTAACGTAACCTAACCTAACTGCATTCAACTGTTTGAACAGTCACAGATTTTTAAATTAAAAAAAAAACTAGGTCCCGCCAACTCATAGGGAAAAAATCAAAGCAGCACACTATAAGTTGGAAGAGAAGTTCGGCAAAAGTCTCGTTAGAGGTTATGACAACCTGTTGGTATATAACCGCCAATTTTTTTACGTTGCGGCATAAACTTGAGTATATTGACAACAACAATATAAATTAACTCTACCAATGCTCCTTTAACTCGAGTGTATGGCCCAGCATGAAAGCAGTCTTATTTTGACTCTTTTTGATGTAAAAATAAGACTTAATTTTATCTATATATCATATGTGGGTCCGGAAATCCGCAGTGGACGACTAACTTAACCTTAATTTCCCTTACTTAAAAATACAACCCCAAAGCCGCAATTACATAAAACTTTGACAAATGCGCGCCTCGTTTTTGAGCATTTGCAAAAATTTCGCTTCGCTTTACGTTTAAAAAACTTTGTATGAAAGTGGATCCTACAAAGTTGAATGCAATTGGGCCTTCACCTATATAATCAAACTTGACGAACGCGGAATTTGAAAGGAGCCATTGCAAGTAGAATTCAATAATTAAATTAAAAATACAATAAACAACATAATTTAAAAAATATAGAAAAAAAAACTCGTGTTAACTTTACCGAGAATCGAACTCAGAGCCTTTAGCTCATTTTTGGCTGTGTATGAACTAGTATATCAACTGGTATAATGCTGATGCAGAGGCTGACTAGTATACCAATTGGTATGGTGCTGATGCAGAAGAGGACAATTGCTTTTCTTTTCCTCTTGTAACTGCTTCTTTTTTACCTTGTAATTCACAGATGCTTTTTCGTGTTTGGGTAAATACAAATAGTCGCTGCTTTCTAAAGAATAAACTGGTATATTGCTGATGTAGAGGCTGACGATGATACTGGTGCATAGACCGACTAGTATACCAACTGGAATGAATCCAAATTCGTAGACTAGTATGACAATTGGTACGATCTGAATGGGCATAATGATTAGTATGTCCTGCCGCATAGACTGAGCAGTATGTCAACTGGTATGATTCTGATGTATATATGAACTAGTATGTCAACTGGTATGATTCTGATGCATATAAGAAGTAGTCTGTACACAGGTATGATTCTGATGCATATATGAACTAGTCTGCCAACTGGTATGATTCTGATGCATAAATGAACTACTATATCAACTGGTATGATTCCGATGATTTTTTTAACTAGTCTGTTAATTGGTATGATTCTGATGCATTAATGAACTAGTCTGTCAACTGGTATGATTCTGATGCATATAAGAAGTAGTCTGTACACAGGTATGATTCTGATGCATATATGAACTAGTCTGCCAACTGGTATGATTCTGATGCATATATGATCTAGTCTGTCAACTGGTATGATTCTGATGCATATATGAACTAGTCTTTCAACTGGTATGATTCTGATGTATATATGAACTAGGCTGCCAACTGGTATGATTCTGATGTATATATGAACTATTCTTTCAACTGGTATGATTCTGATGTATGTATGAACTAGTCTGCGAACTGGTATGATTCGTATGTATATACCCTGCAGTCAACTTAACTAGTTTTATACTAATCAAATACCAGTCAGCAAGGCGGCTTCAACTAGTTCGAGTTCTGTAATTTTTCCATATTAGCAACTGGTATTTTTAACACGGCGATGTCCTACGAGATGGCAATTGTCCTTCTCTGCATCAGCACCATACCAATTGGCTGACTAGTCAGCCTCTGCATCAGGAATATACCAGTTGATATACTTGTTATTATACACATCAGTATCATACCATTTAAGATACTAGTTCGTATATACGTCAGGATCGTACCAGTTGAAAGAATAGTTCATATATACATCAGAATCATACCAGTTGGCAGACTAGTTCATATATACATCAGAATCATACCAGTTGAAAGACTAGTTCATATATGCATCAGAATCATACCAGTTGACAGACTAGATCATTTATGCATCAGAATCATACCAGTTGGCAGACTAGTTCATATATGCATCAGAATCATACCTGTTGACAGACTACTTCTTATATGCATCAGAATCATACCTGTTGACAGACTACTTCTTATATGCATCAGAATCATACCAGTTGACAGACTAGTTCATTAATGCATCAGAATCATACCAATTAACAGACTAGTTAAAAAAATCATCGGAATCATACCAGTTGTCATACTAGTTCATATATGCGTCAGAATCATACCAGTTGATATAGTAGTTCATTTATGCATCAGAATCATACCAGTTGACATATCAGTTCATTTATGCATCATAATCATATCAGTTGACATACTAGTTCAAATTTGCATCAGAAATATACCATTTGACATACTAGTTCATATATGCATCAGAATCTTACCAGTTGACATACTAGTTCATATATACATCAGAATCATACCGGTTGACATACTGCTCAGTCTATGCGGCAGGACATACTAATCATTATGCCCATTCAGATCGTACCACTTGTTATACTAGTCCACGAATTTGACATTCATTCCAGTTGGTATACTAGTCGGTCTATGCACCAGTATCATAGTCAGCCTCTACATCAGCAATATACCAGTTTATTCTTTAGAAAGCAGCGACTATTTGTATTTACCTAAACACGAAAAAGCATCTGTGAATTACAAGGTAAAAAAGAAGCAGTTACAAGAGAAAAAGAAAAGCAATTGTCCTCTTCTGCATCAGCACCATACCAATTGGTATACTAGTCAGCCTCTGCATCAGCATTATACCAGTTGATATACTAGTTCATACACAGCCAAAAATGAGCTAAAGGCTCTGAGTTCGATTCTCGGTAAAGTTAACTCAAGTTTTTTTTTTCTATATTTTTTAAATTATGTTGTTTATTGTATTTTTAATTTAATTTTTGAATTCTACTTGCAATGGCTCCTTTCAAATTCCGCGTTCGTCAAGTTTGATTATATAGGTGAAGGCCCAATTGCATTCAACTTTGTAGGATCCACTTTCATACAAAGTTTTTTAAACGTAAAGCGAAGCGAAATTTTTGCAAATTCTCAAAAACGAGGCGCGCATTTGTCAAAGTTTTATGTAATTGGGGCTTTGGGGTTGTATTTTTAGGTAAGGTAAATTAAGGTTAAGTTAGTCGTCCACTGCGGAGTTCCGGACCCACATATGATATATAGATAAAATTAAGTCTTATTTTTACATCAAAAAGAGTCAAAGTAAGACTGCTTTCATGCTGGGCCATACACTCGAGTTAAAGGAGCATTGGTAGAGTTAATTTATATTGTTGTTGTCAATATACTCAAGTTTATGCCGCAACGTAAAAAAAATGGCGGTTATATACCAACAGGTTGTCATAACCTCTAACGAGACTTTTGCCGAACTTCTATTCCAACTTATAGTGTGCTGCTTTGATTTTTTCCCTATGAGTTGGCGGGACCTAGTTTTTTTTTTTGAATTTAAAAATCTGTGACTGTTCAAACAGTTGAATGCAGTTAGGTTAGGTTAGGTTAAAGGCTGCCGCAGAGGCACACTTAGGCCAGTTTTGAAAAGGCCGTTGTGATACCACCAGCACTAGGAAAGTCAGTCCCGGGACCCAGCCATTTGGAAAATCCCAGCGGTCTGGTTTAGACTATCCAGGAAGGGAACTCCCAAAAAGCGCGTTCCCGCGCCGCTTAAGGCCGGGCAGTTGCAGATGAGGTGCTTCACCGTTTCCTCTTCCTCATCATCTTTGCAGCTCCTACAGCATCGTCGATAGGGCACCCCTTCTGCGTGCCTACCAATAAGGCAGTGCCCAGTTAGAACACCTATTAATATTAAGATTTCTCTCCTTCTTAGGGCGTGAATGCCTCTAGATCTTTTATGATCCCATTTCGGCCAGGTTTGTTTGGATGTCCAGCAACTTGGGGATTGTTGCCACCTTTCGTTGGGTTGGAGTACACACTCCGTCAAGCCAACGAAAAGTAGCAACAATCCCCAGGGTGCCGGACATCCAAACAAACCTGGCCAAAATGGGATCATAAAAGATCTAGAGGGATCATAAAAGATCTGAATGCAGTTACAGAATTTCCATTTGATTTTCAGAAAAATACAATTGACATTCAGAAAATTACAATTGATATTCAGAAAACTTTCTGAATATAAACTGAAAAAGGTGTAGTATGATTTCAACCCGAGTTTCATACATACTTGCATACTAGTACGAACCAGGATTTTTCTGACTAGTATTATTTCGTCCAGCAAATTATAGTTGTATACTAGTATGTTTTCTGATTAGATTGGCATTGATTAGTTTAAGGGTAATCAGCAAAGAACTAGTATAAAAACATCCATAAAATGTATAGTAAACGAGCTAGGTGTCTGCTGAGTAGTTTGGAATTGATTAGTTTGAAGGTAGTCAGAAATTAACTAGTATGAATACACCACAAAATTTTTAGGCGTAGAACTATAATGTTGCTGAGTAGTTTGGCATTGACTGGTTTAAAGCTAATCAGAAATGAACTAGTATGAATACACCACAAAATGTACAGTCAATGAATTACATTGTTTGCCGAATAGTTTGGCAATGTCTGGCTTAAAGGAAATCAGAAATGAACTAGCATGAATACACCACAAAATGCATAGTCAATGAACTAGAATTTTCGCTAAGTAGTTTGGCATTGAATGGTTTAAAGCTAATCAACAATGAACTGGTATCCATATGCCACAAAATGCATAGTCAATGAACTATATTGTTTGCTGAGTAGTTCGACATTGACTGGTTTAAAGGTGATCAGAAATTAACTAGTATGAATACACCACAAAATGTATAGTCAATGAACTATATTGTTTGCTGAGTAGTTTGGCCTTGACTGGTTTGAAGCTAATCAGCAATGAACTAGTATAAATACACCACAAAATGTATAGTCAATGAACTATATTCTTTGCTGAGTAGTTGGACATTGACTGGTTTAAAGGTGATCAGAAATGAACTAGTATGAATACACCACAAAATGTATCATCATTGAACTATATTGTTTGCTGAGTAGTTTGGCCTTGACTGGTTTGAAGCTAATCAGCAATGAACTAGTATAAATACACCACAAAATGTATAGTCAATGAACTATATTGTTTGCTGAGTAGTTTGGCATTGACTGGTTTAAAGCTAATCAGAAATGAACTAGTATGAATACACCACAAAATGTACAGTCAATGAATTACATTGTTTGCCGAGTAGTTTGGCAATGTCTGGCTTAAAGGAAATCAAAAATGAACTAGCATGAATACACCACAAAATGCATAGTCAATGAACTAGAATTTTCGCTAAGTAGTTTGGCATTGAATGGTTTAAAGCTAATCAACAATGAACTGGTATCCATATGCCACAAAATGCATAGTCAATGAACTATATTGTTTGCTGAGTAGTTTGGCCTTCACTGGTTTGAAGCTAATCAGCAATGAACTAGTATAAATACACCACAAAATGTATAGTCAATGAACTATATTCTTTGCTGAGTAGTTGGACATTGACTGGTTTAAAGGTGATCAGAAATGAACTAGTATGAATACACCACAAAATGTATCATCATTGAACTATATTGTTTGCTGAGTAGTTTGGCCTTGACTGGTTTGAAGCTAATCAGCAATGAACTAGTATAAATACACCACAAAATGTATAGTCAATGAACTATATTGTTTGCTGAGTAGTTTGGCATTGACTGGTTTAACGCTAATCAGCAATGAACTAGTATGCATACGCCACAAAATGTATAGTCAATGAACTAGAATTTTCGCTGAGTAGTTTGGCATTGACTGCTTTTAAAACTAATCAACAACGAACTGGTAGGCATATGCCACAAAATGGTTAGTCAATGAACTAGTATGTTTGCTGAGTAGTTCGGAATTTGACTGCAGGGTATGAACTAGTCTTTCAACTGCTACGATCCTGACGTATATACGAACTAGCATCTTAAATGGTATGCTACTGATGTGTATAATAACAAGTATATCAACTGGTATACTCCTGATGCAGAGGCTGACTAGTCAGCCAATTGGTATGGTGCTGATGCAGAGAAGGACAATTGCCATCTCGTAGGACATCGCCGTGTTAAAAATACCAGTTGCTAATATGGAAAAATTACAGAACTCGAACTAGTTGAGGCGACCTGGCTGACTGGTATTTGATTAGTATAAAACTAGTTAAGTTGACTGCAGGGCAGCCTCTACATCAGCAATATACCAGTTTATTCTTTAGAAAGCAGCGGCTATTTGTATTTACCCAAACACGAAAAAGCATCTGTGAATTACAAGGTAAAAAAGAAGCAGATACAAGAGAAAAAGAAAAACAATTGTCCTCTACTGCATCAGCACCAAACCAATTGGTATACTAGTCAGCCTCTACATCAGCATTATACCAGTTGATATACTAGTTTATACACAGCCAAAAATGAGCTAAAGGCTCTGAGTTCGATTCTCGGTAAAGTTGACACAAGTTTTTTTTTTCTATATTTTTTAAATTATGTTGTTTATTGTATTTTTAAATTAATTATTGAATTCAACTTGCAATGGCTCCTTTCAAATTCCGCGTTCGTCAAGTTTGATTATATAGGTGAAGGCCCAATTGCATTCAACTTTGTAGGATACACTTTCATTCAAAGTTTTTTAAACGTAAAGCGAAGAGAAATTTTTGCAAATGCTCAAAAACAAGGCGCGCATTTGTGAAAGTTTTATGTAATTGGGGCTTTGGAGTTGTATTTTTAGGTAAGGTAAATTAAGGTTACTCAAGGTTAAGTTTGTCGTCCACTACGGAGTTCCGGTCCCACATATGTATATATAGATAAAAGTAAGTCTTATTTTTACATCAAAAAGAGTCAAAATAAGACTGCTTTCATGCTGGGCCATACACTCGAGTTAAAGGAGCATTGTTAGAGTCAATTTATACTGTTGTTGTCAATATACTCAAGTTTATGCCGCAACGTGAAAAAATGGCGGTTATATACCAACAGGTTGTCATAACCTCTAACGAGACTTTTGCCGAACTTCTCTTCCAACTTATAGTGTGCTGCTTTGATTTTTGTTGGGATTTTCCACGTAGTAGAATCCCGGGACGGACACTCCTAAACCGACACCGTTACTCCTCCAGATCTTTTCTTTTCGGCCAGGTTTGTTTGGATGTCCGGCACCTTGGGGATTGTTGCCACCTTTCGTTGGCTTGGAGTACACACTCCGTCAAGCCAACGAAAGGTAGCAACAATCCCGAGGGTGCCGGACATCCAAACAAACCTGGCCAAAATGGGATTATAAAAAATCTAGAGGGATCATAAAAGATCTGAATACAGTTACTTCAACAAAAAATACCGTTCAAACAACCAAAATTTGGTCAACTTCAGGATAATAGCACGAGATTGTTGATTTTACTAGTGCCTTTTTCCTGTGTATATACACAAGAAATATAGCAGTTGACATACTAGATCATATATACATCAGCATCATATTTGTATTTACCCAAACACGAAAAAGCATCTGTGAATTACAAGAGAAAAAAGAAGCAAACCAAAAATTTCAAATAATGTTTGCATAGTACCATGTACTACAATAGATCCTACTAATGGTTGCGGTGTAATAAGGCCTTATAATAATAATGTAGTATGAAATGGAATTTTTCTAATTAGTATTTTTCTAAAATAGATTAGACTTTTTCTGACTACATCTTTTTCAGTTTATATTCAGAAAGTAGCAATTTACATTTAGAAAATTACAATTCATATTCAGGATTTCCATTTGATATTCAGAAAAATACAATTGACATTCAGAAAATTACAATTGATATTCAGAAAACTTTCTGAATATAAACTGAAAAAGGTGTAGTATAATTTCAACCCGAGATTCATACATACTTGCGTACTAGTACGAACCAGGATTTTTGTGACTAGTATGATTTCGCCCAGCAAATTATAGTTGTATACTAGTATGTTTTCTGATTAGATTGGCATTTATTGGTTTAAGGGTAATCAGCAAAGAACTAGTATAAAAACATCCATAAAATGTATAGTAAACGAGCTAGGTGTCTGCTGAGTAGTTTGGAATTGATTAGTTTGAAGGTATTCAGAAATTATCTGGTATGAATACACCACAAAATGTTTAGGCGTAGAACTATAATGTTGCTGAGTAGTTTGGCCTTGACTGATTTGAAGCTAATCAGCAATGAACTAGTATAAATACACCACAAAATGTATGGTCAATGAACTATATTGTTTGCTGAGTAGTTGGACATTGACTGGTTTAAAGGTGATCAGAAATGAACTAGTATGAATACAACACAAAATGTATAGTCAATGAACTATATTATTTGCTGAGTAGTTCGACATTGACTGGTTTAAAGGTGATCAGAAATGAACTAGTATGAATACACCACAAAATGTATAGTCAATGAACTATATTATTTGCTGAGTAGTTCGACATTGACTGGTTTAAAGGTGATCAGAAATGAACTAGTATGAATACACCACAAAATGGTTAGTCAATGAACTAGTATGTTTGCTGAGTAGTTCGGAATTTGACTGCAGGGTTATGTTTGTATGTATATTAAGTTGATTCAAAAAAAATGTCGACTAGGTCTTACCCCCTAAAAAGTTATTTATTGACAAGATAATAAGCCTTGGAAAAACTTAGCACTTTATCTGAAACCTTAGAGGTCGCTAGTTTTTTCGCCTTATCCCATACATTTTGTATGGAACAATTTTTATTTTTTTTTGGCAAAGTATTTTTTTTAATAAGTTTTGTTCATTCTAAGACTTTTTCTTTTTATGAGTGTTGCTACTTTGGGCGGCTTACAGGGTTGCCACCTACCTTAACCCTAGAACACACACCCAGAAAATACCACGAAAAGACACACCGGGACCTTATTTTGCGTTTTTTTAATGCTTATTCAACCGATTTCTATGATTTTTTTTTAAATGTATATTTTAATATATGTATAACAAGTATTTTGTCTTTTGTTTCATTCGAATATTCCTACTGGTTCCAGCGATATGGGCAAATAAAGTCAGGACATGCAACAGTGGATTTTTGTTTTTGTTGTTGTCCTGATAAATGCAAAACAAAATAATATAATTTATAATAATATACTTGTAGAGTAACAACGAATACACATTTTGGTTTTTATTTCATTGAAATATTCTACCTGGTATAACTGGGTTTTGTATTTTATATGCAGCTGCAAGGGTTGTTTTCACACGAGGTGTTGTTATAAATGCTGCCTGTTGATATTTTCATTATTGTTTTGGTGCTCAAAAGTGTAAGAAGTGAATATATAAGTGAAAATAAATATAACTGAAACTATAAATAACTGGATACGAAATGGTTTCAAGAAGAAACGAATATTTATCAAGTGCAGCATATAGAAGGTAAAAAATGTAAAATAAGCAACAATGGAAACATATACTAATTTTTTTTATTATGCAGGCTAACTGAGGAACAGCGAGAAGATTGTATATATCTTTATTTGATGAAATTTGTGACGATGACGCTCCCTATGATTTTGACTCAGAAGATGAAGAAGAAATTCAAATCAATGACATTGAAATTGATGATGACGATGCTGAAGTTTCGCAAAGTGCCGCAGAAGTATTACCTGATTATTCGGACTATGAGGATGATGAAGAAGACGATGAAGAAGAAGAAGTAGAAGAAAATAATGAATTACCTGCTAGTGACGAAAAGTTTGTTGCACGTGATGGTACTGAGTGGATGAAAGAACCAAATGTAAGTCGTCAGGTACTCAGACAAAATATTATATGAGAACGTTCTGGACCAGCTAGATGCACTGAAATGTTGTCAATAGAGCAAACATTCAAATGTTTCATGAACGTTCAAATGGCTGATATAATTATGCGCCACACAAATAAGTTAGCAAAAGAAACTTATGATGCTTACAACAATGCGCATCCAAACACAACTCCTAAGTCATGGACGCCTGTGTCAATAACAGAGCTGTATGCATTTTTTGGCATACTTATTATGACTGGTGCGAACCATAGCAATGGAGAACATGTTCGAGATTTATGGAGCGTCAAAAACTATCCTTTATATCGCGCCACAATGGGAGTCAACCGTTTCTGTTCGATATTGCGGTTCTTAAGATTAATAACGAGTGGTGAAGGATTTGTCTGCCAAATACCAAGGAAGTGGCCGAAACATTACAATGGACAATTTGTTTACGACCTTGCCAGTTGCAGAACTGCTTCTCACCTGGAAACTCACGATCGTTGGAACTTTGCGCAAAAACAAATCATATATTCCTCAAGAAATGAAACCGAACAAAAACAGGACAATTGGTTCAACGACATTTGGCTTCAAAAATAATGCGACAATGTGCTCACATGTTCCCAAAAAAAATAAAGCAGTAATTTTGCTTTCGACCATGCATAATGATGCTGGAATAGCTGACAGTGGGAAATCTGAGATAATTTAATATTATAATCGTACCAAAGGTGGTGTTGATCGAATGGACCAAATGTTTGCGGAATATCCAACACAAAGACAAAAAAAACGATGGCCACTAGCGATGTTCTTCAACATGTTGGACATTAATAATAACCCTATGTTGCCTTGGAGATCAAACAAGCGTAAGCTGATCCTGCGCAGCTTGGCTGAAGCATTGTGTATGCCCATTATTGAAGCCAGAGCCATAAATCGTCAAGTGACGCGAAATTTTTCGACTAAAATTGCTATTGAAGCATATTTCAACCGACCGGTGGAATCAATGGTGTCAACAGCAGCATCAACATCTGCCGCAGCGCTCACGCCAAAACCTGTGTGCGGATCTTGCTATTTATGTTACGCACAAGAGGAAAAACGCCGTAGAAAAACCAGAAAGCTGTGCGCCAAATGTAAGAAGCCAATGTGTCTTGAACATTCGGTCACATCAAAAAATTGCTCTATTTGCCATGATTTTCCTTAGATATAAGATGCATTTTTATAATTTTTATAATAAAAGTCAATAATCTAATGTGTGAAATGAATATTTTTAATTTTTCAAATAAAAAAATAATATAAAAAATGTTTTTTTTGATTATTATGAGGATTTTTACTATTGGGGTACAAACGTATCCCGGGTGTGTGTTCACGTTTATAATGTGTTCGGAAGGCTGTAGCTCCTGAACCGATGGTCCGATCTGGTTCAAATTTTGAATTTGAACTCAAAAATAAATAATCTTCCTAGATCCGAAGTTAGCGGTATAGAGGTATAGCGTCAAAAGTTACAACACTTCAAAGTTGAAAGTGGATACATTTGTACCCGGGTGTGTGTTCTAGGGTTAACGACGATATTTTCAGGCATGGTATCGACCTAATGAAGGAGACATAAGAGTTAACAAAAAGATTATCAGCCATTGTGTGTGTTAAGTGCTTAAGGATTCCGATATACAGTTCTTCTTCTAAATTAATAAAATGGAAATTGGAATGAAAAATTAATGGAAAAGAATGAGTGAATAGGTGGTTGGTGTTATGGGGGGACGAGCCGCATGCCGGATATTCATTCGGCACGTCAGGGTTCAGTCTGGATATGTAGGAGTTTAATCTACTACAATATCCAGAGTGGCCATTTCTCTAAACTCCTTCACTCCTCCCTTGGAAGCAAAATGGGAAGTTTAACGAGACTCTCCGAAACTCCCCCAGTACTCTGATACTCTCAAAGGAATTCCGGTTATTATAAAACATCCCCCCCCCCTACTGGGAAGAGCGTTTTGAAAAACATTTTGATTTTATATATTCCAGGTGTAGTCCCGGTATCATCCCTAGTGTTCATACCCAGAGCGCATGCAAGAACATTTGTATTTAAGTAGTACATTACTCAAGCAATGTTTGAATTTCATGCTCTCGAACTGGACAAATAATAAAAAATAATAAACTGTCGTGATTTCGTGGAACTGCCACTAGTAGTGTGTATTTTTTACTTACTCATTCCAATTTTGGTGGCTGTGATTTTGACATTTGCTGCCGGGACTTATCTCGTGGTTCGATGGTTCAATAGTTCATGTTTTTGGACGCGTGTTTCCACTTACAAAGCTTTGTGTAATCGGATGTGCCGGATTGTGTGTCATCCGCTGGTCTGCCTTTGCTACGCTTTTCTAAACAAGCACAATGAGCTTCACATAGTCGGCAATGTGTGTAGGGCTTGGAGTGGCTTCAATTTTCAATATGACATAGCATGTATGTATGAGTGAATATTTGCTTTGCTATGACTTTGGTTTTTTTGTCCAATACATTTTTGGATTTCTGGTCGCATGATTGGAAGTTAAACCAAATCGTTGACTGTAGCCTGCAAAAAATGTCGTGTTTAATGTCTAAAGAGAGTTGTTCGCGATTAATACCCTTCGTCCACAGTGGGATATACCCAACAATCCATTAACTTAGATATCGACTGGAGGTACATTAGAGAACTATCCCCATTCTCAAATCTCTAACGTTAGACGACGACTCGAGAAACACTGGAGAAATATAGCGTTATCCAACAAAATGGGACATAGTTCTCAAACCGAGAAAACCCTAGTCCTCTAGTCGAATTCTAATCTCATTTTCTAATGACATTATAATGTGATTTGTATTTTTGCCTAGTTCTCTAACCTATCTCTAATCGAGTTCTAATGTAGTTCTCCAGATAGTTATATAACGTGAAGCGGAACATTTCTCCAACGTTAGAGACAGTGATTGTTGGGTAGGTAGTTGGGTCTCTTATGAGCATAGTGGGAATAACTCAATTTGTAGGTGATGAAAGTAAACTGGTTCATCGATAACCGTAAGGGAAGAGAAGACCATTAGTTTCTTCATAGGACATGCTCCAAAAAGGGAATCCTTCGACCATATACATACATAAACAGATCAAAACTTTCATTGGTCGCATGCGCCTTTTCGTGTCATCCCGGGTTCATCACAGGCCAATAGTATTTTTTGCAGCGTATAGTGGCAAGAGTGTATAAAAATAATTAGGCAATTCACAAGATCTCCTATTCGCGTATCTGCTATTAGTTTAAAACTGTCATAATTTTCATGCTGTCATTTCTCATATAAAATTTGAATAGCACAATAAAATTGAGCAACCTATGTATATCAAGAATGCTATTTGGTTTTTCAATTTGTTTTGTTTTGAAATGTAATTTTTTCTGTTCAATTTTCATTTCACTTTGTTCAGGAAAACAAAAACTTGGCAATTTCCTAAAAAGTTTTTACAAAAATTCAATTTATAGTTTTCAGATACGACCGTTCAACTCATCATAGTGCTCACAAGAGCTGTGTTATCAAAATAGTACAATAAACCATAACACATCTTGTGAATTGCCTAAACATCTTAGTACGTACGTATGTATGTACATATGTGAATGTAGCTCAAATTTTGAAATACTGCGTCGGCCTTTTCATTTTTCGTCAAAGCCATTCATTTATTTATTCATTATTTTGTAGTGAGGTTGTCCAATCGGTCCGATATCGTAATTTCCGTTTCAATATGTCATTTGTACTACGCTTGAGCTATCTGTGGTTTAACACAACTTTTAGATATATTAGACATATATGTACTTGAGATTTATTGGAAGTAAATTAGAGAAAGGCCTTTCTCCCAAAGGATTGAGAAGACCAAATTTCGAGTTTGGTAACCTTTTACGCACATACTACAAGCGCGCTTTCCTGCCAGCAATTCTAATGCGAAAAAAACAATGAAACTAGTTTTCTGAACAACAGATGCAAACGACAGCCAACAACATTTGCTAACTGTTAACAAAAAACTTCTATTTCAACAGTAAGCAGTTGTATTGTATTAGTTTCGCAGTCACACAATTTCGAAGTAGGTAGCACTGGTAAACAGCTGAGAATGAAGTGTTAAATTAAATCAAAATGAAAACTGCCTTACTACCGTTTACTGAAAATTTACTGAAATTGTTTAGAAACAAAAGTGGAACACTTGCTAGATTGAATTATAATTATTTCATATTTTTGGCATATGTTTGAGTCAAAATTGCAATGTAAAATACTCGTTTTAGCTGTTTAGTTTCTAACTTTCAAATAATTTAAGTTGCTTTTCTCAAAGTATGCTCCTATTACTAATTCAAGGAAGCAGAAAAAAAGAATTGCTAGTTTGATTTTTGCTCTATACTCCGCCGGAATAGCTGACAGACTCCTTATGTTACCTTCCTATATCGTCGGTGATTCTGCAATACGTGCAATGTCAAAAAAATTAGTTTTTGTTTTATTGGTGATAATGATACTATACTTGATCCTCTGCTCCCTTATTATCATTTTTACCCATTAGCTTACCACACTGAGACAAATGCGTTGAATGTTGTGACAATATCGCTATTGATAGCGACGAGTTTGATGCAATATTCATTCAGAATGAGCGAGTTATCAAATATTATTTGCTCCCAATAAAAAGTAAAATGACATGTCAACCATTTCGAAATTATGTACTATTTTCTATATTTATGGATAGAATGCTAATATATTTGAACGGTACGTCAATATATATGGTCGTGATATGAATTTCTATTGTCGGTATATCCATATCCATATTTACTGCATAGTAATAATGGTAGAGACAGCGCATTAATATGTATTGCCGAAATGTAAATTTTTCTGGGACGCATAATCATAATTAGGGAACTCACAGTCATCTGCTATACTTGAAACGTTTTAACTTTGCCACCTTACCATGTGGCGACTGTGAGCACCCCCGTTTAGCCTTCCACACGGCTTTTGTTAGTTCACGTCTGAATTCAATCTGAAAATATGAATAAACGTATTCAAATTATTTAAATAAACTCAAAATATGAAAAAACTTACATTTTCTCTTTCTGTTTATTTATTCATAACAAATTTTTTTTGAAAACAAAGCAAAGTGACAATTTTCAATTTTACCACAAAATTTAAACATAGGCACAAGCCCGGCAATATTGCCACAAAGTGGTATCTTCTATTTGCAGGCAAAACAAAAACAAAATATTTGACACCTGGTAAATTGTCAAGATATTGCCAGCTGGAATATTAGCAGGGCTGTTAATATGGAACTGTGAGTACCCTAAATAGTTCAAAAAGGTATATAAATTTTCTTTAATGTAAGTTTCAACATTTATTTCATATCAACATTTATTTCATATCAATCTTTAATGACGGCGTTTTTTGCTCTTGCTGGAACTTGCTGTTCTATCCAATGGCTCACAAAAGACATTTTTTACTAGCAAACTAAAGGATTTGTCTGCAAAAAATTTTTTTAGTTTTTGAATATCTATCTCCTTATCTTTTTTTCATATCTTTCATATTATCAGTTTTACACTTTCCTTATTATCTTCTAGTGACTTTCGACGCTTCCATGCAATATAATGTATGTCACTTTACATTAACCTGTTACTTCTATATAATTGCATTTTTACAGTTATGAAGTGCAAAATTTTGGAATCTGGACAATAAAAGAGAGCAACACAAAGGGTAATATTCAGAAAATCCGGTTTTGAAAAAATTGGCATTTACACCGTTATTCCCGATGATGCTTCATTTGAATAAAATACATTATTGTTCAAAAATATTCTGAATCTCAGTGGCAAGATACTCAATTTGAGTAGTACATCCTCGTGGCCCTGATAACTTTTCTAAAATCCAATTGACGCTTTCTGAAATCCATATAACGCCATCCAAAATCCAATTGACGCTTTCTAAAATCCAATTAACTTTTCTAATATTCAACTGACACTTTCCAAAATCCAATTGAGAATTCTAAAATCCAATCGACGCCTTCTAAAATCCAACTGACGCTTTCTAAAATCCAGCTTGAAATGGTGTAGTTCATATATGCATCATATAAAAAAAAAAAACAAGCAAGGAAAGCTGTCTTCGGCTGTGCCGAAGGCTAAATACCTTTCATGAATAAGCGTCACGATTTTCACTGTTTGATCCCCAGTACAGCCTGTGTGAATTTAACTTTAGCTCATACCGAAATTATCGGAGCTATCGATTATATGGGGACGATGTGTTATATTGGTCCAATCTCATTGATTTTTAACATCGACATTCCACATTCTAAAATAGCAACATTTACGAAATTTCACGTTCCTACCGATATAATTACAGGAGTTATCTACCAAAATCCTATTTATTTATCCCATTTCAATGATTTTCAACATCGATATTTTACATATAAATATAACAATACTTACAAAATTTCACGTTCCTACGTGTTTAATTACAGGAGTTATAGCCCAAAATCCGTTTATCGGAATAATCGATTGTATGGGAGCTATATGTTATATTGGTCCGATCTTGCTGGTTCCGACAAATGATTCCTATATTGGAAAATGGTGGCCGCATACCAAATTTCAGCCAAATATCTCAAAAACTTAGGGACTAGTTTGCGTTCAAACAGACAGACAGACAGACGGACAGACGGACATGGCTAAATCAACTCATCTCGTCATCCTGATCATTTCGGTATACTTATTGATGGGTCTATCTCTTCTTCTTCTCATATTTACAAACATCGGAGCAAAGTTATAATACCATTTCATGTTCATGAAAGGTATAAAAACTAATGACGGCGATGTACCAACAGGTTATCATAACCTCTAACGAGATTTTTAGCCGAGCTTCTCTTTCCAACTTGTGGTGTGTTGCTTTTGAGTTTTTCCTACAAGTTGGCGGGACCTACATTTTTTTGCCGACTCCGAACGGCACTTGCAAAGCAAATGAATTTTTTGCTAAGAAGCTTCTCATGGCAGAAATACACCCGGAGAGTTTGCCAAACTACTGCCGAGGGGCTACCCCGTTTAGAAAAATTCTTTTTATAAATAATTTTTGATGTTACTTTTGTCGGGCATCGAACCGCCACGACTTGGTGTAGAAGGCCGAACACTTAACCGCTACACCACGGCGGCCGCCGTGTATGCAGTGCCTTTTTTCTGTGTATATACACCAGAGATATAGCAGTTGACATACTAGATCATATATACATCAGCTTCATATTTGTATTTACCCAAACACGAAAAAGCATCAGTGAATTACAAGAGAAAAAAAGAAGCAAACCAAAAATTTTGAATAATGTTTGCATAGTACCATGTAGTACAAAGATCGTACTAAAGGTCGCGGTGTAATAAGACCTTATAATAATAATGTAGTATGAAATGGAATTTTTCTAATTGGTATTTTTTCTAAAATAGATTAGACTTTTTCTGACTACATCTTTTTCAGGTTATATTTAGCATGTAACAATTTATATTCAGAAAATTACAATTCATATTCAGAATTTCCATTCGATATTCAGAAAAGTACAATTGATATTCAGAAAACTTTCTGAATATAAACTGAAAAAGGTGTAGTATGATTTCAACCCGAGGTTCATACATACTTGCATACTAGTACGAACCAGGATTTTTCTGACTTGTATCATTTCACCCAGCAAATTATAGTAGTATACTAGAATGTTTTCTGATTATATTGGCATTGATTGATTTAAGGGTAATCAGAAATGAACTAGTATAAAAACACCCATAAAATGTATAGTAAACGAGCTAGGTGTCTGCTGAGTAGTTTGCAATTGATTAGTTTGAAGGTAGTCAAAAATGAACTAGTATACACCACAAAATGTATAGTCGGACAACTATAATGTTGCCGAGTAGTTTGGCATTGACTGGCTTAAAGGTAATCAGAAATGAACTAGTATGATTACACCACAAAATCTATAGTCAATGAACTAGAATTTTCGCTGAGTCTTTTGGCATGGACTGGTTTAAAGCTAATCAACAATGAACTGGTATGCATATGCCACAAAATGTTTAGTCAATGAACTAGTATGTTTGCTGAGTAGTTCGGATTTTGACTGCAGGGATATTTATCGGACCAGATTTCGTCCGAAATGCCCAATTTTGGCAACCCTAATTGCACGATGCCCCTTTTGGGTGTGGTAAGAAAAAACTACAGTTTATTAAAATATACCTACCTACAAAAGGTAATAATCAAGGACAACTCTCTTTAAAGATTAATCGCACAATTTGTTGAAGGGTACTACATAGTAAACTATATATCGGCATTTCCATCGTCACTCGCGTTACATTTAACATAATATTGTGATATCGTCACATCTAGCTGGAAGCTAGAAGAAAAAATTAAGAAAAACTGTCCGTCACTCGCGTTACAATTTTTAGCTCATAGTTTTTGGAGCATTTTCCGAATCTTAAGCTTTGTGAAATGGCTTCCTTGAACTAATTTTTGGTAATAGGACTTTGTTAAGAATTGTAAGTGTTACATGAAAAAAAAATTTGAAAGCCTACCTTAATTATTTTAAAATATATTAGAAAAAAAATTCCGTCACTCGCGTTACAAGATTTTCGTAACTCGCGTTACTTCTGAATTATACCAAAGTAAAAGTTTGGAAAGTCGATTCTAAAGTGCGGGATCGGTTAAAATATCATTTATTCGGCCTGGGATGCCTGTTTATTGCTACTTTTTATTATATACAATCGTTTCTTCTTTGTACGTGTATTTTTCAGTATAATAAATTTCATTTTCTTTATTGTATGTATTTAGTACTTTAAATTTGTTTCAAAGGTAGCCTTGCTTTAAATTTTGACAAGCTTATTTAACTATATGCATTTGGCATGCCCTTACAATAATTTCCATCGTATATATTTAAAATTTTCCACGCCTTGGGAAGAGCCAATTTAATCACTGATGTTTCAGCAAAAGCGTTCAACTACCCTTTGCATATCTCGCGAAAATTGGGATAGGTTGATTCTGATAATCATACATCGATCTTCATCGATGAAATAGGTGTTAGAAGTTAAAAAATAATAAATAATTTGCAGAATCGCCGTTACCTTAAAGGACACTGAACTGTTTTTGTGAAGTGTTTTTTTACCTTCTGGTGCAAGTTAAGTGTTATGAAGGCCTAATAATTATCAAATTTAGTTAATATTATTATTTGGCGTTTAACTCTTATTTTAAAAAACTTGAATGCAAATCGTCACTCGCGCTACACCAAAAAATCGTTAATAAAAACGAACCCTTATGAGCTGGAGCAAAAAGGAAACATCGAAATGAAAAGGCAGACCCCTCAATTAGAACATATGGATTTTTATGTTATTCTCATTAAGATATCCGTTTTTATTAGTAAATATGCCTTATATTTTTATGAATAGCTTCAGAAGTAACAGTAGGCTGTTGATCAACCTTGTCAAATTAATGGTCAGGATGGTATTAGTGAATACTACGTACTAATAAGTTGATATATATAAGTCAACTCAATGCCATTGACTACTTCCCAAAAGAAGTATACAATTAAACTTATTTATTTTCAAATACATTCACTATTTTATAGCTGTTTTCCTGTAGTAATGCTCTTAACTAAGCCAATATGACACAATTTCATGAAGATTGCATGTTTTTATAATAACCTGGATGTAATAGAAACCAAATCTAAGGGGGAAAAATATATGGATTTTTCTCCTCTGCGCTGCGGAAATGCCCATATATATGCAGAAAAACTTCCTGCCTGTAAATAAATTCGAGCAATTTCGGTTTGTTCTTTTGCACTTTCCTTCTAAGCACCCATGATAGAACGAGATTACCATGTGCAAAATACAAATCCTGATCCACTTTAAATAAGATTAGTGAAAGTATACTATTTCAATTTCATCGCTTCGGTTTTCTCTTTCTTTTCTCAGAGTGAAGAGCTTTTGTTTTTCAAGACGGTAAAAAGAAAGTTTATGCAGTGTTGCCGTTGGGGACCCTAAAGGGTCAATTTGACCCTTTTTTAGAGCCAGGACCCTGGACCCTACTTTTTTAAAAAAGTACCATTTTTGACCCTTTTATAAAATTCGGGACCCTTTTTGACCCTTTTTCACTTTCAAACTGCAATGAAATGCATTTTTGTCGTTTATGTCGGGAACTCTTGCCGATTTCTAAATGTCTTGCCTAACTGAAGTCTTACTACTGGCAACGCTGTATCATGTGACAACTCCGTCATATGTATGTATGTATAGATTAGGGTGATTCAATAAAAGTTAGTAAATGATGAGAAAATAAGCCTGCAACTTACCCTTTACCTACTTAAAATAGCCTTTAACCGCCTAGACAATTTTGGCCGCCCCTTAGGGGTCGCTTTTTCGCCCTTTCCCATAATTTTTTTACGGGAAAAAATGGAATTCTTTTAAGGGTGAGTTTTCTTATAATTTTTGAAATCCTTCGCAAAAACAAATCCTTAAAGTGGAGGTTTTTTAGTTTAAAAAACTTTTTACATTTTGCGATTATTATTACTATTAAACTAACTACAACCATTTAAAAATGTTTATATTTTGTATGTGTTTCTTGCAATAGTACAAAACTCAGTCATTCAACATCAAAAAAAAAATGGAAAAGGCTTATGTAAATGTGTTCCTTTCTAAAAAAAAAAAAGAGGGGGCCCTTTTTTTCTGCTGGAACCCTTTCTTGGGACCCTTTTTCAAATTTTTCAGCGGCAACACTGAGTTTATGTACTTGCTTTTGGGGTTCAAATAAACGCTACACTTAAATTATTAAACGTTGCATTCGTCATACCATATCGAGCGGTGTGCGCAAAAAGACGTATGAGCCAAAAAGTAAATTGTTCAGGAGACGGTTTATTTTAATTTCTTTGCATCCAGTTTATATATTGTCATGAAATTTGGTAAGTAACTTTATTTAGTTCGTATATAATAATGCAGTAAATATTTTTTTAATATTCGTAGCATAAGGGCAATTTTTGGCTCATAAGTTTTTTTCCCTGCACAAAATTAAGCCACTGCCTGAAATTTGGCTGTTACGTCAAAAAATTTTTTCAACAAATGTCTTTTTTTTCTGTACACGGAGGGAAATCTATGGATGGAACATCCATAATTATTGATATCACATTAAATAAAAATTGATAATTCTGTCCCATCAATGAATATGGATGTTCCATCAATGCTTTTTTGATAAATCACTATTGAAATGGTATCCATATAAACTATTGATAAATTCTAAATAGTTAAAAAAACAAAATTTTATATAATTTAACATCTGGTTTCAGTTAGATTCGAACCCTGCTCCTCTGGCACGTTAGCCCAGTATTCTACCATTCGGCTACGGCATTCTATAAAATTTTTAGAAAAATTTTCAATCATAAGAAATTCAAAAAATTTTGAATTAAAAAAAAAACGCTCCAACAAGTTGTAATATTGTTAGAAAATCCATAGTAAAAATTGTTGAACTATTATGATTATGCGTCCCAGAAAAATTTACATTTCGCCCATATATATTAATACGCTGTTTCTATCATTATTACTATGCAGTAAATATGGATATGGATATACCGACAATAGAAATTCATATCACGACCATAGATATTGACGTGCCGTTCAAATATATTAGTATTCTATCCATAAATTAAAAAATAGTATATCATATCGAAATGGTTGACATGTCATTTTACTTTTTATTGGGATCAAATAATATTTGATGAATCGCTCATTCTGAATGAATATTGCATCAAACTCGTCGCTATCAATAGCGATATTGTCACAACATGCAATGCATTTCTCTCAGTGTAATATTCTTTTGATATATCCAATTATGCATAAGGGTGTTTCCAGCGTTACGGACGTTCCATGCTGGAAAACTATTTTAAGTATAAAACCTATAGTAGGCTTTGGATCAGAATAATTTTTTTTTGTCATATGTAGCCTTTGTACTCATCTATCCAACGCTATCAAAATTTTCTCCTAGAGATGACACATTACCTATGAAGAAGGGTTTAAATCTGCCGTTCGGACGTTCCTAACACGTACATACCTCATATTTGAGGTGGTTTAAGATTTCCTTAAAGTTCTACGAATTGGTTCGTGCTATAAAAAAATGGGGCATACACGATTAATAGAGGAATAAACAAAGACTTATACTGCATTAACATTTTCTTTATAGAGAAGTTTTTTGTTGGACATATATCGATTTTAATTTTGTAGGGACGTTCCCGTTCGGACGTTCCATTTTTTGGTCTTAAAGAAGACAGCATCTCCTTTTACAACGAAAAAAATATTGGCCACATATTCTATTGCATTTACCTCGCTTATGCATAAATTTACATTTCTTGCAAATTCTGAACACCAAAACGATTCACATACATTAGGGTGAACAAAAAAAAAAAAAAAAAAATTTCGTTTTGACCCCTCAGAAGTATATCACTATTGATAGCTTAAATTACCGCATATTTTTTGTAAGTTTGTGTTATCAATTACTAACTTGACCTAAAAAAATCTATTTTGGTCATTGAAAAATCGTTGGGTGAAAAGGAGTACTGTCTCGTGGCCTTCCTTGACATTGAAGGGGCTTTTAACAATATAAGTCCGGAGGCTATTAAGACCGCCTTTACTAATCTGGGCATAAGCAGATCCCTAACTGGACTAATCGATCAACTACTACGGGGGAGGAAAATATCTTCATCACTTGGCACGGTTGATTTATCACGCTATGTCACAAGGGGAACGCCTCAGGGTGGAGTTCTCTCCCCGCTTCTATGGAATCTCACTGTCAACTCGTTGCTACGAGACACATGCTGGGGGGCGGGAGATAGTGGCATATGCAGACAATTTAGCCATTGCATACAGGCGCAAATTCCCACAAACTCTGTGTGACTTGATGCAAGTAGCACTGCGTGAAGTCTCGGAATGGTCCTCTCGTTGCGGTCTTAGTATCAACCCGAGAAAGGTGGAACTCGTTCTCTACACCAACCGGTACAAAATACCACCGCTGGACCTACCATAACTTAATGGCGTGAGCCTGAACTTGGCTGATAAAGCCAAATTCTTGGGCACAGTTCTTGACAGGAAGATAAACTGGAAGGAGAATATTCTTCAGCGCCAGAGGAAGGCGTGTGTTGCACTTTACACATGCAAGAGCTATTGGCAAAAAGTGGGGTCTCAGCCCCAAAATATGCAGATGGACTTACACTGCAATTATCCGACCTATCATGCTATATGGAGTCGTTGTGTGGTGGCCTGCGCTGAGCAAGTCCACACACCGGAATCTGTTAGGTAAAGTCCATAGATCTGGCATGATCTGTATAAGCGGATTTCTAAGAACAACGCCGATCGAAGCTCTTCAGGCCATTCTAGGCATTCTGCCACTCGATCTGGAAGCATACCTGCTCTGCGCCTAAGGGAAACGTCTGGCTGGGCGCAAGCACAACTGGGCACTCCAGTATTCTAAGATCTTTCAGTTTTCTCCCTCTGAGCACAGATCGATTTGCGGCCACAACAGCCGGAGACAGCTGTTTCAAAACAAACATTCGCAGCAGGGAAGAATGGGAGAGGATGGATCGCTGCCCCGCTACTAATGGCGGCATTTCTGTTTACACTGACGGCTCGAAGCTAGACGGCAGAGTTGGAGGAGGGGTTTATTCAAGGGATCTGGAACTTGAGCTCTCCTTCAGACTACCTGATCACTGCAGCGTCTTCCAAGCTGAAGTCTCAGCAATCTTGGATGCCGCGATTTGGATAAGTAAACGCGCTATCGGAGAGGATATCGAGAGAAATTTCCATATTAATAGGTGTTCTAACTGGGCACTGCCTTATTGGTAGGCACGCAGAAAGGCTAGGTGTGCCCTACCGACGATGCTGTAGGAGCTGCAAAGATGATGAGGAAAAGGAAACGGTGAAGCACCTCATCTGCAACTGCCCGGCTTTAAGCGGCGCGAGAACGCGCTTTTTGGGAGTTCCCTTCCTGGATAGCCTAAGGCAGATCGCGGAACTGGACATAAAGGACTTGATGGCCTTCATAAAGTCATCTAAGTGGTTCGAGGAGGAGTAAAGGTGTCGGTTTAGGAGTGTCAGTCCCGGGATTCTGCTATGTGGAAAATCCCAACAACTCAGGGATTTTCCATATGGCCGGGTCCCGGGACTGACTTTCCTTGTGTTGGTGGTATCATAACGGGCCTTTCAAAACTGGCCTAAGTGTGCCTCTTCGGCAGCCACTTGAACCTAACCTAACCTAACATTCGTATGGAAATTTAATCTTTCAATTGCCGTCTTCCTCTTGGTCTGTCTCAGGAAAGCGATCCTTGACATTCTCATCGTGTTGCAAATTTAAAAACTCGTTGTAAAACTGTCGATGTATTGTGTTGTTTTCGCAATTTTTTTAATCTTTGTAGGTACTTCCTCGATAAAATTTTCAATTGATTCTTATATAGAGGAAGTGGTCAATTTGTTATCATATGAGTGTTGCGAAACACCCTTCAAGGTCAAATGCGTTTTTTTTTTTTAGTTTTTTCGTAAAAAAAAATTCTTTAAAAAACAAATTTTAGGCCGATTTCAAAACTCTAAACGGTTTTGGAGTCGGGACATCAGAATTCGTTTTAGAGGTATGCTTCCTTCGGCAAAGCATCTTATTTTGATCCCTAAAATACGATTTTACTTGTCACTTGAGCCATTTTGAAATCCACCCGCCTTATTACAGACAGTACCCCTATAGGGGAGCTTGAGACCAAAATATTAGATTTTAGACTATGCTGCATAACTTGAAAACTTGAGGTCCTTTCTAAAAAACAAAAAGAATGGTATAACTAAGTAGTGATTTCCTCTCGAAGATAGTCCAAAAAATATCATTCATTGCCAAAAAAAATTACGTCAAAATCGAAAAAACGGAAAATTTTTTCAAAAAATTCCACTTCTCGCGTGAAAAACATGTCACATCTTTTCAAATGGACAAAACACTATATATATTTCGAAAGTGTCAACATTTATCTATCTTAAACCGTTGAGAATTTTGAAATCGGTTGAAAATTTGTTTTTTAATGCATTTTTTTACGAAAAAACTGAAAAACGGGGTTTTGACCTTAAAACCAGATTTTGGGGTTGTTACAAATTTTTCGAAGGTGGTTTCGTGTATGATTCGACCAGATGAACAATCTCTACTAGGTCGCTTTAAAAGTGTATTCACTTTTTTTTGTAGCACTGTGTTACTGGTTTTATCTAAAAAATACTTTAAAATGTAGAAATATTAAAAGGAGAATTACCTCAGATAGCCAGGATGTCATATTAAAAAAAAAAATACACAATAAAGAACAAAGCAAATTGGTATTAAACCACTTATTCAACCACTAATTTCAAAAGAGAAAAAAGACGTATGAGCCACTGCTGCTCACTAAAAATGTAAACAAACGTACACATGGCACTTACGGCAAAATTGCTTTTGCACTAAATTCGTAACGGTACTTTTTATGGCGATAAGACTTTGAGAGATGATGCGTATGATAATAAACTATCGATCTGCATAAAAAAGCGGAAATCGAAAGTCATGGCTCATACGTCTTTTTTGCGCACACGACTCGATATGTTCTATGGTTTGAGCCTATGGAGACTATGTATGGGTGTATATTTTAGTTTGGTGGTGCCGGTTAATTATTGTCGACCAAAGAGTCTCAAAAAAGGAAAGCGGAAATAATTCGAAACGTTTATAATAGACGACGCAGCAAATAGCTTTTTACTTAACAACCTGTCATCAAAACCCCTTATATGAGGGCTTATTTGTACAACAATGGTGGCACATACAATATCCTTAAGTGCGAATCTTAATTTTAGCCAAGTGAAATAATAATCCGCATATACATATCTAGATGTAATCTAATCCTCATACATATATGCGCATACTACCATATCCCCGTAGGGAAAATCTATATACCTGAGCTACTGGTGGGTTGCATGGGGAAATTTTACACAGCAATGTCACACACATAAGAGCTGCACCTTTTGTTCAGGAAGAATAAAATGTTCTTCATAAATAGTAAAATGTACACTGAACCAAAAAAGTTCATGTATACAAAGAAAAAGTACATAGATTTTAAGAATTGTTCATAAAAACCTCTCCAAAGAACTTTTTCATAGAAATTTAAGAATGTTTCTTAGAATATAAATACTTTTTCTTAAAATTAGTAAACAAATCCACAGAAAGCTTGAATTCATTCATAAATTGTAAGATAATTTTCTTAGAATCTTTGACTTTTTTCTTTTATTCTAAGAAATATCAGCATGAACTTCTATGAAACTTTGTTCTTAAGAAACATGTACGTTTTTGGTTCAGTGTACGTCAGTTGGTTCAAGTCTACCACGACATAGACGAAGGAGGTGGGAAGAGAGGAAAATAGTACAGTTGAAAGCGTACCGTCAACTTGTACTCCCGTATTTTGTTTTATAATTGCTTTCAAGAAAAATTGACAAGTGTAGACACAAATAGATAATACAAAAGAGAACGCCAACAGAGTTGACTTCAAGAATTTGTGGCCCGGGTTTTCAGTGCAATTTTAAACCACAGACAATGTTGACTAGAGTTCATCCCATACAATTGGGCCGTTTAAACTAAGTTTAAACTCGCAGTGTGGTTTAAACTTGCACAGAAAACCCGGGCGTAAATGTAGTTGAGAAGCAGAATTTTGCGTGACTACTTATAAGTTCTCTGCAGGGATGTTATATACTAACCCAACAAACATGGCTCAATTTTTTCTCTAACCTTTGAAAAACTGTATAGTTCTCACGTTGATATCCAACACAATTCTCCAATTTTTCTCTAACCTTAGAGATATTTTCCAGCTTCTAATAGTCAAATTAAATTTGAAGAGCTTAGACTAAAATTTATGTAAATAAAAATTTTGGTCAACCAATTCATGGCGTTTTAACTTATAAAAATCATGGTTTATTTTTTCGGTATTTATTTGCAGAGTCGCATTCATACCCTTGAGTCCAATTAGAGAATTCCATTGGAGTACAGTGTTTTTCCTGTTGAGAAACGACGCTTGAGGTTGGAGAAGCCCCTTAGTTCTCCACTTGAGATCAAACGTAACTCAAATGTAATGTTTGGTGGGAATATGCCATAATATTGGCAATGTATTTATTTGGGAGCAAAAGCTTCTGAGCCAGCACTTGAAAGGATGCGTAACGAAGGCGTGCTTAATCCCTCTCCCTCGAAGCTGTTTATGTCTAAATACTTAGATACGTACATATATACAAACGTATGAATTTAACTTTTTTTTGTTAAAATAGCTACCATTACGCAGAAGACCTAACTTCATATTGATGGCATTGTAAGTGAAATGCAAGTACCGTGATAAAATCGTTACACCAAGTGATGGATTTATATCATATTGGAGTACTCGCAAAGTGCAGCAAGTTTTCGCTACATCAGCTTATTGTTACTATACACTGCTATTATTTTCGCGATTACAAGTCCGGAATTAACGTGAGGGCAATCCTCAATTTTTTGCTCGACACAGCATGAGAAATTATACATATGACACTTGAAAATATAAGAATTTGCAAAAATATTCAGTGCACCAGAAAAAAGTTTGTTTTGTATAGCTGTGTAATTGGTGATCCCACCTTTCTAAAATTTGAACCAATTTGCAATACACTATTCTGGCATCCTTATTAGAGGCTTTATTTGCAAAATTTCTACCATTATTATTTGCTGGGTATACACATGTGTCATAAAATTTTATGACACCTTATATGAATAGCAGGTAATCTACAACAATCCAAAATCATGCTGCATTCATCTATTTGCCAACACCTTAGTACCTACATATGTATATAAGGACATACATATGTATTTACATATCGACTTCCCAAATTTTTCTATGTACCTATGTCTGAGATGGTATGCATAAGTTAATGGAAATCATATGGGCATACAATTTTGTGGACTAAAAGGAATCATGGAACCATAAAACTCTTATTACACGACATTTGCCATCTGTGCGTCAAACATTATCAGCAACAAGAAAATCTATGTATGTAGGTACTTGTCCTTTGTGTAGGGAGGAGTGATTATTCTCAGCAATGACAGAAGTTTTAATGTCCATGTTTAGAACGAATAGTGAAAGTGTTCACAACAATAGTTATTAAAGACACAATATTCATCTCGACATCAACCTTCAAAAGAAATTAGACTTTAGGTACAGGTTAGACAAAATGAAAAAATGACTGGGAATGACTGGGAGTATGTTATAGAGTTCATCTGAACCATTATTAGAATTGAGAAGTTGCGTTGAAAAATTAATTAAAGAGAAGGTTCTATGTTTTATGTCCCCTCCAAATTTGGAATTGATATCTTTTAAACTGGCTGAGTAACTTAGAAAAATGTTGTGCTATGTATGAGTGCTTTTCGTTTTCTTCAATATTATTTGTTGCTCACACGCCCGTACAGTGTTTTTCTTATACACTCTCAAATAGCTTTAAATCCATTTTATTGCAATCTTCACCAACTTCGGCACATCTATGACCTTTTTCTTTCATCGTTTTTGGCTAGCGATGTGGAGTGTCGCTCTTGTAACTTCACCAAGTAAAAAGATAATAAACTGTATAAAATAATACAACAACAAAAAGTTACAAGGATTCAAAAGTTTAAAACACGAATATCTCAAAACATACTTTTCAGGAACAAAACATACTTTCTTGAAAGTGTTAGTTTTCGTCAGACACAAAATTTCTGGTGTTAGTCTTCGTATGGCACGTAAAATTAATACATGAAATGCCTACCAGCTCATTATTTACCTTAGGTTTCGAAGAATGCAATAACGCAAAATTTAAGGTAATTAAATGCTATGCTAAAAAACCGAACATAAAATCAAACTGGCCTAAGGCCTCGAAACGATTAATGGTACAAGGTCGAGGCGTCTCAAAGGCGGGAACTAACTTAACACCAACCTAATTTATACCTTCTGAATATTTTCCGTACAAAAACTCTTTAAAATTTTCAGGCAACATTGCTGCTTAATTATGTACTTACAAATCGTTGCTCCCTTGACCACTTCAGCAATATTCAACTGCCTGCCTACTACTGTGGTAACCGCCAACACACAATCTGCTCACTGAAGTATGGAGCTAACTAGCAAGGCCAATGAATACAGTATCTACCCGCACAGCATTTAATTTTGACCCATACCATAACTTCACTGGCAAAGCGCTAAAGGGTGAAATACATAAAGCTTTGTTAACCTCGTCTGACATTTGCTACCTCAAAACTTTGCGTCGAACTTCAGAGGTATGCTACAATGAACGCCTTGGCGCTTATCTTTTATACATTTTTTTTCGTTATTTATTTCCTTGCATTCAGAGTGTTTTGGTTAATTTATTAATTTAATAGAGAAAAAATGAATTAATTATTATTTTCTCCAACTTTCTATTCTTTAATTAAAGCAAACTCATCAACATCTGATTGTCAAAGCAAGCAAAGCCAGCAAAATTTGAGAGTTTGCCAAATTTTAACCTTGCTTCTACTTTGAGGTCTCCAATTTGCCATGCTTCGTTTAAATACGTATACTGAACTTTTCTGTCAAAGTCAAAGTTTGAGGTAAAGCCAAAATAAAGTTTTATGTAACTGACCCATAAGGCTTTTGGCAACTAAATGAATGAAAATCTGAGGGCGTCATTGTAGATGCGTTGCTGTTGCTTCACAAAATCCTTAGAAAAAACCTTCTTCCTACACATTTACTGATCTAATCTGTTGCTGAATGCTGGAACACGAAATAATTTTTGCATTGTTTTATTTGATTTACTGTTAGCTTTTTAACCCCGTGAGACAAAATCAAAATGATTTTATATTTATTACATTATTTGAACGGTTTAGGGAGTCATTATTGTTTATTGTTATATTGCGTATTTTTTAATTAAATTATTGAACAAAGATCGTGATTTGAAATATAGGTACAATCATTTCACTTAAATTTATGAGCTCAAGGAATCGCAAAACAAAATGAAAGCACCAGACTTTCTCACAGCTTAATATGAAGTGTTATGAAAACAAACAATTTAAAAACAGCAAGGCTCTGGAAATTCGTCTGTTTGTCTGTTTGAACGCAAGAATCTCGTAAACTAAGAAACGGATTTCGATGCGACTTTTTCTGATGAAAAGCTTGAAGCTTGGGAAGGGACCTAAATTTGTTTTATCAAAATCGCATGATAAACAAACAAGATATATGTACATTAGACTGGGCCAAAAAAAAAATTCGTTTTTTTTTTTTAATATATTGATTTTCTTTTTAAGAAAGATGTAAAAAATTATTTTAATTTTTTCAGAGCGGGCCCGAAGTTTGGCTCCAAACTTGCAAAAAGGTCCAATATTATTTTGTGATGGTTATGTTGGAGAAGAACTGCGACCTGTTAGGCTAATTCTGATCACGGATTTGGATTTAGCTCGCCAAAATACATGAAAATTAATGTATTGAGTCAACTTTTGTTTTTTTTTTTGTTCTTTTTTTGTTTTTGCGCCATTTGAAGACTGTAAAACTACACCTTCGCAGAGGAAGCATATATTGAGCAAAAATATGTTTGAACGTATATGAGAAATGTATATATTTGGTTATAATATTCATCATATAATGATAATTAATAATGTAGAATATCAATAAACAAAATTTAGTAAAACAAGTAAGGAAGTCTAAGTTCGGGTGAAACCGAACATTACATACCCAGCTTTGCACATAAAGTGGGCGTGATCGTTCACCGATTTTTCTTATTTTCTGTGGTAGTACTCTACATAAACATAACATGCCTGGTACCTAGTTTCGTAAATCTATCTCACACCGTTCTGAAGTTGTTAGCAGTCGAATTTAAAAATTGCTTGACTCAAAAGTGGGCGGTGCCACGCCCACTTTCCAAAATTTTGAAAAAATTATGTAAAGAATATGAAAGTTGATGTATGTACCAAATTATATTATTATAGCGAAATCAGTTAATTAGATATGGACTTTTCAATATTTCCACCTCCTTTCAATATAACTTTTATGAAAAAGTAGGCGTGGTCGCGAAGCGATTTCGTTTATTTTCTATAGCTGAATTTACCACAACAATAGTATGTCCTCTACGAAATTTCGTTATACTAGCATAAACTGTTCTGAAGTTATTAAGAGTCAAAATTTTAAAATTTCTTCAAAGATACGTGGGCGGTACCACGCCCCCTTTTCAAAAATTTTTATAAAATCGGCCTTAGAACATCTAAATCAATACATATTGCAAATTTTATCATTGTAGCTGCTTCTAATATTGAATTAACCCATTTTATACGTTTTTCGAAATTTTCGATATCGAAAAAGGGGCGCGGTTATGGTCCGATTTTACCCATTTTCAATAGCAATCTATTCTGAACCCAAATAAGTACGCATGCCAAATTTGGTGAAGATATCTCATTATTTGCTCAAGTTATCGTGTTAACGGACAGACGGACGGACGGACGGACGGACAGACGGACGGACATGGCTCAATCAAATTTTTTTTCGATCCTGATCATATTGATATATGGAAGTCTATATCTATCTCGATTCCTTTATACCTGTACAACCAACCGTTATCCTAACAAAGTTATAATACCCTGTGTACAAGTACAGCTGGGTATAACAATCTTCATCCGATGATGAAATATTCAGTCTACGAATTCAACATAAATGTAAATTTATTGAAGAGACTTTTCAGAAACTACCTTTTATAATATTTTTTAAAGGCAGATAATCCAAACTAAGCCACTAACCACTGCCCACACTAAATACAATACAGGTAGCTACAAACTAGTACAACATCTTTTAATACTCGTTAATAGTAGACAATTCCTTACAAAGGAAGAACAATACAGAAAATTATAATCCATCAACGACCAAGCAATTTAACTACCAAATTATAATATAATTATACTATTTTAGTTATTTACCTAACCGAAATATGTCAATTTATGTGATTTTCGAAATTTTCCATATCGAAAGTGCTCGTGGTTGGGAAGCGATTTCGTTTAATTTCATCAGGTATACTTCCTATAACTCTTATACCTTGTGCCAAATTTCATGATTCTACCGTAATCAGTTTAAAAATTATGACCAGTGTTTTAGATGATTTTCGAATTTTTCGGTATCGAGAATTGCCGTGGTTGGAGGGGGATGTTAGCCAATTTCATCACGTATACTCCCAACAATACTAGCATGATTTGTGCCAAATTTCATCGTTCTACCATAATTTGTTTAAAAGTCCAGTCGAAAATCATAATCTATACATATAAAAATGGATGTATGTATGTATGTGGCTTATGGACTCCAAAACTACTCGGCCGATTTTGTTGAAATTTTGGGGATAGATTAGTAGGAGTCTGGAGAGTGTTTCTGTAAATTTTTTTTTATGGGAAGTGGACCCGGGATCGCCCTATTCGAAAATATCGTATAAATGGCTGGATTTACTTGATATTTGGTATGTAGATAGCGTTATGCTTAGATTAAAGTATAGGATGATTTTTCTTCCGGGAAGTGGACCAGGGACCGATCTGTAAACAATCGTATTTATGACTCGAATTGCTTGAAACTTGGTATGTAGGTAGCTATATGCTTAGATTAATATATAGGATAAATTTTCTTCCGGGAAGTGGACCCAGGACTGACTTATTCTAAAGTATCGTATAGATGGTTGGATTAACTTTAAATTTGATATGTAGGTAGCGTTAAGCTTAGGTCAAAGTGTGGGAAAAGTTTTCTTCCAGGAAGTTTATCAGGGCCCGATATATTCTAAACAATCATATTTATGACTCGATGAGCTTGATATTTAGCGTGTAGCTGGCGTTTCACCTTGATAAAATATGAGATAATGTATCTTCCGAGAAATGGTAAAAATGGTAAAATCTTATTCAGGTGATTTTCTTTGGCGGAGCAACGCACGCCGGGTATTACTAGTAGAATGATAAGAGAGATTCACCTATGAAATTATATCATTTTATTCATTTCAGCTACCGAGATATGTCTCTTCGTGTGATTTTCGAAATTGTCGATATCGACAAAAGAGGCGTGGTTATCATCCGATTTCGCCCATTTTCTCTAAATTTTTACTCAAGTTATCGTATACACAGACGGACAGACGGACGGACATGCCTGAATGAAATCCTCTTTTCAAACTAAGAACTTTCATATATGGAACTCTATATCTATCTCGATTATTTTGTGCCGTTACGTACTACCGTTATGTGAACAAAATTAATATACGCTCGTACTAGCACTGGTGCGCTGGGAATAAAAATCGTAATGGAGAGACTAGGGGGTTCATCCTACCAAAATATATCATTTTAGCCATTTCCGTCACCGAATTATGTCAATTTATGTGATTTTCGAAATCGAAAGTGGGCGTGGTTGGAGAGCGATTTTTCCAATTTCATCAGGTATACCCCTAACGATACTAGTATGCTTTGTGCCAAATTTCATCCTTCTACCCTAATCAGTTTAAAAGTTACGACTAGTTGAATTTTCAAAAATGCCTCCCTTAAAGGTGGGCGGGACCACGCCCACTTTAGAAAATTTATCAAAAAATCATTATGTAATGGTCAGAAGGGTTCACCTATAAAATTATATCATTTTACCGATTTCCGTTATCGAATTATGTCAATTTAGGTGATTTTAGAAATTTTCGATATCGAAAGTGGGCGTGGTTGGAGGGCGATTTTATCCAATTTCATCTGGTATACTCCCATCGATGCTAGTATGCTTTGTGCCAAATTCCATCGCTCTATCGTAATCAGTTTAAAAGTTACGACCAGTCAAATTTTCAAAAATGCCTCCCTTAAAAGTGGGCGGTGCCACGCCCACTATAAAAAATTTATAAAAAAATCATAAGAGAATGACCAGGGGGATTCACCTATAAAATTATATCATTTTAGCCATTTCAGCTGCCGAGATATGTCAATTTGTGTGATTTTCGAAATTTTCGATATCGAAAGTGGGCGTGGTTGAAAGGCGATTTTATCCAGTTTCATCAGGTATACTCCCAACGACACTAGTATGCTTTGTGCCGAATTCAATCATTCTATCGTAATCAGTTTAGGAGTTACGACCATTCAAATTTTCAAAAATGCCTCCCTTAAAAGTGGGCGGTGCCACGCCCACTATAAAAAATTTATGGAAAAATCATAAGAGAATGACCAGGGGGGTTCACCTATAAAATTATATCATTTTAGCCATTTCAGCTGCCGAGATAAATCAATTTTTGTGATTTTCGAAATTTTCGATATCGAAAAAGGGGGCGTGGTTATCATCCGATTTCGCCCATTTTCAATAGCAACCTACCTTGACCAGAAAGTAACCTGTGTACAAAATTTCGTGCAAATATCTCAATTTTTACTCAAGTTATCGTGTACACGGACGGACAGACGGACAGACGGACGGACATGCCTTAATCAACTCCTCTTTTAATCCTAAGAACTTTCATATATGGAACTCTATATCTATCTCGATTATTTTGTGCCGTTACATACAACCGTTAGGTGAACAAAGTTAATATACCCTTGTACTAGTACTAGTACTAGTGCGCTGGGTATAAAAAATTGGATCAAAAACACCAAAAAAAGATGGAAATATGATTTTTTTTTAATTGAATACTAAATATGTTTTGAAAGAGTGACTTTACAAAAAAAGTTCAGTGTCCTTTAAGAATCTGTATCTATCTTTGTTGTACATGGATATTTGCATTTTTGACATTTTTTGAAAAAAAAAAAAAATATGGGAAAACGAAAAAACATGCTAATTTTTGAAGCTAGAATACTAGAAAACGGCTAGTCTCAGAAAATTTTGGTCAATACAAATTTTGTAGGGAATTTGATTTCCTTTAGGGGTTAATTTAAAAATCTGAAAAAATTACAGTCATTTTTTTCACCTTTGTTAGTTTCCTTTAGGGGTCAACTGCTAATAAATTAGCTAAAATTATGTGATATAGCTCAAAAGACGGGGTTCGGCCTCAGGATCGCGAATCCGGAAGCGCTTTTTTAATATTAAGCTTCTCTGCAGAGATATTTGCAATCAAAGTTTCAAATTTTCATGTGGTTGTTGTAATTTTATTAGACTGTCCCTAAAAACGTGCAAAAAAAGTCCCGCCGTGGCGGTAGCCACGGTTATGTCACACGCCCGGACTTGGGATGGCGTAGCCCAGGGATATTTTTTATAAGCGCGGCCGAAGGCCGCCGACTCAGAAAGGTGTTTCGCACATAAATATCATGGATTCCGCCCCAATTTTGGTATCGGACCCGGGTCATTTTTCGGTTTTTTGACCATAACTTTTCACTAAAACAAAAAATTAAAAAAGCGCTTCCGGATTCGTGATCCTGAGGCCAAAACCCGTCTTTTGAGCTATCTCCCATAATTTTAGCTAATTTATTAGCAGTTGACCCCTAAAGGAAACTAATACCCAAAAGAAAATCAATATAATTTTTGAAAAAAAAAACGAAATTTTTAATTTTTGGCCCAGTCTAATGTACATACAAAAATTTTGTACATTGTTTATTTGGTTTCCATTTGTACTCAAAAATATTATCGAAAAGTTAAATAATTACATACAAGGTATTAAAAAATGACTTTTGGTTGTATCAAGTCATCACGCATTTGATGCATCCACGACCATTCATTCTTCTAGGATTATAACAAAATCTACAATGTAAATAAATTATTAACTACATACATATTTACAGACAAGTTAGATAATTTAAGTACATGTGACTTTTTCCCCAAACAAGTATTGTGTGTACAAAATGTAATCCAGCGCTTACTTAAACAAGTGACTTATTACCCAACTCAAATGGGCTTATCTTCATCGTGTGGACGTTAGGCCCTTTTAGTATTTCCACAAATGGCGAACTGAAACATGGAAACATGTAAAAATAATTACTACATACCAAAGGATTTAATAACATATATGTTGGACTTTTGTCCACTTAGACGAGCTTTAAACACATGTAAATAAACACTACAAATGTATGTACATAAGCTGAAATCCAACCAGACTTAAGCTAATAATATTCCACTCATCAACTAGGTCAAAATAGACCAAAAATATTGTTCCAATTATAAAAGGGGATTAATGGCATGTATTTCAACCGTAAACGCTTCTCGGTTCAGAGAAAAGATAATTCGTTGCGTTGAATGCGATGTCATACCTCTGCAGTAAAAAATCCGGACCAGTTTCTAAGTCCGCTTTTACACTAGGAAATTAGTTGAATTTAAATCTGCCGCGATTTATGCGAGAAGAGGAAGCCGCTCACCTCCCGCGTCTATGTCGCGGCAGAATTGAAAGGAAAACTTGGCTAGTGTAAAAGCGGACTAAAAGAGAAATTTCGATAATCACTTACCCACAACCAGAATCAGGGACTGGACCGATTGAGAACTGGCCAAAGCGATGCTTCCTGTAAAAGAGAAATTTCGATAATCACTTACCCACAACCAGAATCAGGGACTGGACCGATTGAGAACTGGCCAAAGTAGGTCGCCAGTTGGTGCACCCTGGGTAACGCTAAATGACCTACATAGCCTACACGGCTAGTTTCTTGTATTGCCGGTTATACGAGAACGGTACCAGTACTTCTGCTGTGCCCATCGTGCCGAAATGACCCGGGCCGTTTTCTTATATCGACCCGACCAAGAGCAATAGACTCGGGGTGACCCTGTCTGACATTTAGGCAGGGCTACACCTCGCTACAACAACAACAACTTGCTTCCTTAGAACTATCCAAAGGAAACCTAGTTGAGAAGTTGTTGCCAAGTAATACATTAGGCGAAAATTGCCAACTCCAATGGCGTCGGCATGTTAAAGTGGACAGCTGAAAGCATTGCTTGGGTATTGGATCTGGAGGTAGTACTACCTGCTTTAGCAGAGGCAGAAGGCATTAGACAGGTGTACTGCTGAAGCGACGTATTTGGCGAACGTCTTAGGCATTGTAAAGAAACATTAACCTGAGAGTCTTCTCACATAGAGTGATCCTAGCAGCAGGCGGTATTCATGCCTTGAAAAATGGTCGATATATTTTGTGCAGATAATTTTATTTTTTAATTATTATTGTATTACTTATGACCGCTTTTTTTGTGCAACTTTGACTAGAGTTTATCCCGTACAGATGTGCTGTTTAAACAAAGCTTAAATTTGCAATGTGGCTTCAACTTGCACTGAAAACTGGGCCTTACAATAACAGACAATATCATGCTACAGCATTCGAGCTTTAACACGAACGTGCAAGGATGTGGATCACGCTTTAGGATTAATCTGTTTTGTAGCCGCCTACACGCGAACACTCTCATGTGTGGAATTGCATTTTTATATTTGCAGGAAACTTTCAAAAACAGTGTTCAGCTGGCACTGCGACTGAGTTAATCCTTGTGCATGGCTCAAGGTTTGTAATAAATAATTTCGTGATATGGGGTAAGATTCCTCAAGCGCACCACCTAAAAATTTCATGGCTTCGATTTGAATGAAATTTGGTGAAAGAAGTCTGCTATGTAAAAAAAGTATCACTAAAGGTCGCGTATAAATATGCACCAAAAAATTATAAGTACATATAGGGGAGACGCGGCTACCGTCTCCGAAAATATTCAACTAACCGGAATTTAAAAAAGCGTACCTATACAAATCTCCCGATATTTAAAAATAAAATGTTGAAGAAACATTTTTTAAAATTGGTGGCGAAAAAATGTAGTTAAGGTTAATTGAAAAAAGACAAATTTGCTGATTATATAATTATTTCAAGTCTCGGGTTTCGCTTATAATATCGAACTGTTTTTAACTATCGAGTTAAATCTATAAACAAAAAAAGTTTACTTAAAAGGCCCACTTACACGACGCCGAGTTATCTTTTTAAATGAGAGTTAATTTGAAAAGTTGTCAAAAACGTATGAGTTTTACGCATTATTTGACCTTAACTCTAACCGGCTGACTTGAATAAGAGCGCTCGGCGTAGCGTTTTTTTTTTGCCAACGTCAGGCAACACGCGATATACTCAAATGAAAGCGCAAAATTGCTCTAAATTCTCTCTTCTTTCATTCCCATATTTCTCACTTCACCGCACGCACTGTAAAAATTGAAAATTCCGCGCTTTTTGTGTTTGATTCAAACAAATTGTATGTATTATATTTCTGCCGAATATTCCCCGGGCAAAATTACATTTTTAATTTTAAATTATAATTAAAATTTCTTCAAAATAGTGAAATACAAAATTCGGTACACATCGAAAATGCCATCGACATATCTTATTAGTCTTGCCAAATTGTTCCTTCAAACCGAAACCCCGATTGATAGGTACTCCAACGCCGAAGCTACCCCGCTCTCCCCTATATATGTGCATAATTGCATAACTTTAGCAACTCTTTGACACAGGCCGTCAGCTTGTGCTACTTTTTAATTACTCTTAAAAATTTTTCGTTGCAAACAAAAAAAAAAATTTGTCACTTTCTCCAACTAATTTAAACTTTTTGACAAACAAGTAATCAAGCCCCTTAAAACGCATCGTAAAAGAAAAATTAAAAAGGATAACGAAAAAACTCAATAAACGGCAAAGGGAGAAATCACACCACAGGTAATTAAAGCAGCACAAATTCAAATGAAGACTAAGATGGTGATAAGGCTCACATGATGAACTGTAGAAACATTTTTACAACTCATATCCTCAAATTTAGAATGGCTATCCAAACCGAATTTAAATAATTTAGTTTCACTTATTACACAGAGCCAATAGTGCCTAACAAAATTAATAAGATTGTCTTCATGATCAGTTTTTGGGAAAAGGGGCAGTGGAAACCGTAGAAGCGAAGAAAAAAACTATAGGGAAATCTCTATGGTTTTATGAGGAAATTCTTATAAAAAAAAAATATTCCAAAAATTGTATGTTCGATTCTCTCTTTTTTTCCTAATTTGAAATATTAAAAAGAAAATCTTCTCAATAATATGTGATTTCCCTTTGAAATATTAATAAGATTTTCTCTACAATAAAATGTGATTTCTCTTTGAAAACATTAATAACTATATGGCAAGCATAAGTAAGCGATGACCTGATGGTAAACAGCTGGGTTTATCACTCCGAAAATTGTAAGTTCGATTCTCGGTGAGGGCAATATCAATTTATTTTTAATTTGAAATATTAAAAAGAAAATCTTAATAATATGTGATTTCCCTTTGAAAATATTAATAAGATTTTCTCTACAATAATATTTGATTTCCCTTGGAAAATATTAATAAGATTTTCTCTACAAATATATAAAGCCATCTTCTGAAAAAAAAACCATACAGATATTTTATCACTTTTTTTCTATTTTATAAGGTACTTTTTGGCTCTGTGTAGAAACAGTTTCGCGGATATGTTTTCTTTAAAAGTGCTGTGTCTCTTTCAGAAACTCGCATTTGTTTGCTATGGGGAGAAAACGTCCCGCGTTTTTGGGATCATCATTATATAGAATGGAAGTAAAAATACTAATTTTGTTTTCTTTAATTTTTCACATAGCGATGTGAATCATGATTTCTAAATGATTTAGTCTAACGGATTAAAATAATTTGCCTCACGCGATGATTCAGGGCATTTTGGAGTTCTGAGGCAAACAACTCTGCTTTAAAAGCTATCCTACCTTTCATTGAATTAAGGGCTCCCCTACCCTCGCTATGTGAATGATCATAAACTTTAAACTTAGTCTATACAATGTTTTTTTGCAATTAACATTTTTTTACTGCAGGGTATCGACAGCCACTCTGCAAAACCTTTTTGTTCAATGTTCAAAACCAAAAAGTTTTCAGGAGAGAGAAAAAACTTTGATAATTTTATCATAGGAATATTATGACATTTCACCACTGAAAAGAAACGGGAAGTTGTAACCCGATTTTGGCTGCATTTTAATGCGCGCAAGTCCACTATATATGGGAAAGGCTAAGAACCTTGTTTTTGGAAAAATAGTGACTCACAGGGTCTTGCAGTGGGG
The DNA here is from genome assembly GCA_964058755.1 of Campiglossa producta. Lineage (NCBI taxonomy): Eukaryota > Metazoa > Arthropoda > Insecta > Diptera > Tephritidae > Campiglossa > Campiglossa producta. Next base: position 58,623 of record CAXKVI010000264.1, read on the forward strand.
CTGTCGATATACTTATTTATGCACGCAAAAAAAATAGCAAAGGCTACACTTTTTTGATGTAAAGCTAACACTAAAATGGTGTAAAGTGAAAAAGTGTGGTGTAAATCCATAAAAGCTTTTCGTCGCTACCATTCAAAACAAAGCTACAATTTGACGTCGGTAACAGCTCCGTTCAGCTGTTAATAATTCTTAGTTCGACTCACGGTGAAGGCAATATGGCAGTGTGGTGAGGCAACGTGAGTAAGTGTGGTGTAAATAGTTTTTTGATATTTTTTGTTACTTTGACTCCTTTTTGGTGCTAAAATAGCACTTTTTTTATTTATATATACAGCAGCACCTCGAAGTGCTGTTTTGACACCAAAATTTTTTTGCGAGTGTGCATATACATAAACTTGGTACACATTAATTAGGAGAAAAAACGTGCAGATTCCGATTCTGAAGAGAAAAATAAAAGAAAAGTTCTAAAAGTTATCCAACTCGAGTGAAATTTTGCACAGCCTATACAATCGGGATATCTCAGAAGGGTGAAACCGTTTTCATTATTATTCATTATTCAATTTCCCATAAAGTATTATTCCAGTGTTTACACTTTAAATATCACAAATTTTTATTTTGTAAAACGAATATGGCCAAGTTCGCCAGAAACGAAACCACAAAAAAAAAAAATTCTTTAAATTTTGGGTGCTTTTGATTGTTTTGGGGTTACACACATGCCAAAGAATCCTATGCTCAAAGACAACACGTAACCTTTTACTTTCTTCGAAAATATACGATAGTTTCTGCTGTGTTTCTAAATGAACAAAATTTTTCAAATTTACATTATCTAACGAAAAAGTACGTTGCATTTCAGTAATATTATTTCTAATGCTCTATTTACCTTTTTCAGACGGATTTAGGTTAATTGAAAGTAATTTGGTAAAATATTTCCAGGAGACAAATGTTGTGAGCATTTTGGATCACAATGAATTCGACCGCATTTTTCATGTAATGTAACAGTCCAAAATTCATAATAGTGTTTTTGTGCAAAGTCTAGCTAGTTAACTAACCAGAAAAAATCAATTTTCTTTGAGTATTCCAAGCCCATTTTTCAAATAAGTTGCAATATTAGTAGAGTTTGTAGTTAAGTCTTCGTTCAGAGCCAAAAGTTGTTTGTAACGAACTTTTCGAACTTTTGCACACCGATTTTTTAAGGGTTAATCTTGTTTCACAAAAAATCGCTAGAACAAACTTTAATATCCGTTAACCATTCTTCCGAAATCGGCAAAACAAATATTTTAATTTGCGAAAAAAAAATTACCTAATACAAAATGCATCGCCTTTTTTGTAATATGCCCTGGGAAAAAGTGATTATAGCGGGAAAACTATATTTACAAGAAAAACTGATAACATACTTTTGATAACAATCGCACGTGTAACGTAACAGTCTTTTTTTGTAACGTAACAGCCCGAGCAGTTATGTGTCTGAAAAGCACAGATACATTTTTTTCAGTGTAATTTTTTTTTCATGATAGATGTTGCTCTAAAAATAATAAAACATTGATAGCCCTAAACTTGCTACACATTAATTAGGAGAAAAAACGTGCAGATTCCGATTCTGAAGAGAAAAATAAAAGAAAAGTTCTAAAAGTTATCCAACTCGAGTGAAATTTTGCACAGCTTATTTTTAGAGCAAAATTTATGATATTCAGCCCGTCGAAAATTCTTTTTTTCTTAAGGAACAGCTTAATGTACACTGTATGTATGCATATGTAAATATGTATGTACCTACATTTGTAAATCCATACAAAACATATGTACGTGTCTTGAAATCTAAGCTATTTTATTATGAACAGTGTCATATGGACCATTCAATATGATTAATCCATCATGTAAATGATATTTCTCAAATCAATGGACATTCTCTATGCTGGCCATTAGCTAAAGATATACCTACCTATATGTTGGTAAACTTGTACACATGTGCATACACCTCTTAAAACTTACGCACCTTGTTGCTTGAAATGGAAAATCAATCGTGGTTAACATTTTTAATTGAGCATTTAAAATAATTTAATAATTTGCATCTGCTTTAAGATTTTTTTTTTGCTTAACGACAAAGTTTAAGTAAATAGACCGCGTTCACGTTGGGCCATAAACTCGAGTTAAAGGTGAATTTTTAAGTTTATTCATATTTTTGTTGTCAATAAACTCGAAATAATTACCAGCAAGCTTTTAACGAGCAACATATTCCTCAAACAGGCAAGGGACAGATGGGAAAACATAGGTACCTGCAATCATACAAAACTGGTGTGGCCAGAGATTGTCCCGAGTACGTCGGAAGACTTGCTCAAGCTCAGAAGGGAGGAGCTCCTATTACTTATGGGACTTCTCACAGGGCGTATAGGCTTAGGTAGGCATGCGGAAAGGCTGGGCCAAATCGTAATTTTGGTTGTATTTCTTGCTATTTTTGGTTTTTTTATCGGGTACAGTAGCGGTCGAATCTTAATTTTGGTTGTGTTTCTTGCTGTTTTTGTTATTTATCTGAAGAGTGCTGCCAGCGCAAATTTCTTAAATCTGCTCAAATCTTCTTCATTTTTGGGAAAAACGGGAATTTGCGCTAATGTATCAGCGCTATAAAAAGGATCCCTCCAATCTCCATATTAGAAGGCACGCAGCAAGGCTAGGCGTGCCCTACCGACGATGCTGTATTAGTTGTAAAGATGATGGGAAGGAGGAAACGGAGCATCTCATCTGCAACAGCCCGGCCTTATGCGCCGCGAGAGTGCGCTTTTTGGGAGTTCCTTTCCAGAATAGCTCGCGTAGCTGGACATAGAAGACTTGTTGGCCTTCATCAAGTCATCCAAATGCTTCGAGGAGGAGTTACGGTGTCTGTTTAGGAGTGTCAGTTCCATAGATTTTCCATATGGCCGGGACTGACTTTCTTAGTGCTGATGGCATCACAAAGGGCCTTTTAGAACCTAAGTGTGTCTCTGCGGCTGCCACTTGAACCATACCTAACTAACCTAACTTCAATCGCTTGCGAATTAGAAGCCGAATTCGTCCTTCGCTCCTAATCATTATTGCTGGGTATGCTTGTATGTGAAGGTGTCATATCTTTTTAGGTAATTTTCCTGTAAGGTATATGTTAGCTACACATCATTAATAGTCTTCGTCATTTAAATTTGTTGAGCAAATCGATATACTATGTTTTATCTATATATACACAAATGTATGAATTTATGTAGGTACAAGCTTGTTATCAAGGACTTTAGGTTAAATATTTGATATTCAGTAATTATGTTAGTGTAATTGGTTCTACAATGACGCAATTGTCAATTTCCAAGTTTCGAGATAACGCTCACAAAAGCTTTAGAAAGTAATAATCTTTGCTGTGTATAAATTTTATAATTGTATTACAAATAGTTTCCGCACTAGACGCTTGCGAAGTTGTTCCAATTGTCCATAACATATGCGCATACAAATATTGAAACTTGGTTCATCAAAACTTAATATTTTACATGCATCATTATAGAACCAGGGAAGCGACAACATATACAAATGTATAGCACATATGGAAATGAAAACGCTGCGGGCTACTTAAATCTTTCAAAAACAAAAGCTAAATCTTATTAATTAGCTATGAATTGAAAGTGAGTAATAAGATTAACATTTAATCTCTCTGTGATAATTTGTGTACTTAACAAGTAAGGAAAGCTGTCTTCGGCTGAGCCGAATGAATAAAAGTCACGACTTTTACTGTTCGATCTTCAGTACAACCTGTGTGAATTTAACTTTAGCTCATACCGAAATTATCGAAACAATCAATTATATGGGGGCTTTATATTATATTGGTCCGATATTACTGACTTTAACCGTTCACATTACGTATGTAGTAAGTGAGGATTTTTGGTAGTTTTACTGTTCTCGCTGTATAATTGAAGGAGTTATACCCCAAACTAGAGATGGGCGGCGTGCGTGTTTTTTACCGTGACACGTGTGTCCATGTGCGCGTGTTCGAAAATGCGATTTCGTGTCGTGATCGTGCGTGATCGTGAGCCCGAAAACCATAAAAAAACACGCACGAAAAAACACGATCTCCTTTTTTTACCAAACTGGTTTGGCACATTATATTTTTTCTAAATTATATTTTTTTATAAGTTTCTAATTCCACTTCACTCCACCACAAACTTTAGTTTGTTTGATGCATAAGTATATGCTATGTACAAAGTACATGCCATCTTTACAAATATATACAAAAACAAAATAAAATCCATGAAATACAGTTTTATATTTTTTTTCGTGCGTGTCGTGTCGTGTCGTGTTTTGGTATTTTTTTCCCGTGCGTGTTAGTGCCAACTTTTGAAAATCAGTTTCGTGACCGTGTCGTGTCGTGTTGCAAAAATCATGCACGCGCCCATCTCTACCCCAAACCCAGAATAATTGATTATATGGGAGCAATGTGTTACATTGGTCCAGTCTCATTGATTTTTAATATCGACATTTCACATTCTAAAAGAGCAATAGTTACGAAATTTCAAGTTTCTACCTGTGTAATTACAGGAGTTTTATACCAAAATCCGTTTATCCGAACAATCGATTGTATGGGGGCGATGTGAAAAACTCATCCTATCTCAATGATTTTCAACACCAATAGTTCACATATAAAAAGAGCGATACTTACAAAATGTCACGTTTCTACCTGTTTAATTATAGGTGTTATAGCCCAAAATCCGTTTATCGGAGCAATCGATTGGGAGCTATATGTAATCTCGGTTCGATCTTGCTGGTTCCGACAAAGATTTCTATATTAGAAAATGGTGGCCGCATACCGTATTTCAGCAAAATATCTAAAAAAAACTGAGGGACTAGTTTGCGTTCAAACAGACAGACAGACGGACATGGCTAAATCAACTCAGCTCGTCATTCTGATCATTTCGGTATACTTATCGATGGGTCCATCTCTTCTTCTTCCCATACTTACAAACATCGGACCAAAGTTATAATACCATTTCATGTTCATGAAAGGTATAGAAAAATAACGCAGAGTAGCATAGTAGACGTGATAGAAGTTAACTTCTTACCTTAAGAATAATTATAACGAAAAATCATAAACATCCAAATAGTAAGAAATGAGCCCGATAATTATCATTTCTTATTATTATCACTTGTTAGGTTTTAAATTTATGTATTTAGATAATGCTAACCATTTTATTGGTTCCTGTGATTGAAACGGTTTACGATTTTCATACCCAATAACTACAGCTCCATCACGTTGGAACCCGCTTTGAAAAAATTCAAATTTTTTTTGCACTTTCGTCAACTACAAACGACGAGATTGATTGTAGTGAAACTCATTTTTTTGTAGTTCTTATAGTTACTCCGAAAATATAATACATTGTGCAGAAACCAAGCAAACTAAGTAAATTTGAGTTTTTTTTTGTTAAAATATGTTTTAAATCGTTTGTAGTTTTTTATACGAAAAAAAAATTTTTTTTTGCTCCAAAGGTTTCGGAGATATGGCCTAATGCACATCACGCTGGAACCCGCTTTGAAAAAACTCAAACTTTTTTTGCATTTTTGTGAACTACAAACGATGAGATTGATTGTAGTGAAATTCATTTTTTTTTTGCTCCGAAGGTTTCGGAGTAATCGAGAACGCATGTCAAAAAAAGGCAGAATTCAGCAATTTGAAAGCACTAAAAGTAATTTTCCTACAACTACAAACGACAAAATTGATTGTAGTGAAATTTTTTTTTTTGTAGCTTTTATAGTTACTCCGAAAATACAATATATTGTGCAGAAACCAAGCAAATGAAGTAAATTTTGTTTTTTTTTTGTTGAAATATGTTTTAAATCGTTTGTAGTTTTTTATCCGAAAAAAAATTTTTTTTTTGCTCCGAAGGTTTCGGAGTAATCGAGAACGCATGTCAAAAAAAGGCAGAATTCAGCAATTTGAAAGCACTAAAAGTAATTTTCCTACAACTACAAACGACAAAATTGATTGTAGTGAAATTTTTTTTTTTGTAGCTTTTATAGTTACTCCGAAAATACAATATATTGTGCAGAAACCAAGCAAATGAAGTAAATTTTGTTTTTTTTTGTTGAAATATGTTTTAAATCGTTTGTAGTTTTTTATCCGAAAAAAAATTTTTTTTTTGCTCCGAAGGTTTCGGAGTAATCGAGAACGCATGTCAAAAAAAGGCAGAATTCAGCAATTTGAAAGCACTAAAAGTAATTTTCCTACAACTACAAACGACAAAATTGATTGTAGTGAAATTTTTTTTTTTGTAGCTTTTATAGTTACTCCGAAAATACAATATATTGTGCAGAAACCAAGCAAATGAAGTAAATTTTGGTTTTTTTTTGTTGAAATATGCTTTAAATCGTTTGTAGTTTTTTATCCGAAAAAAATTTTTTTTTTTGCTCCGAAGGTTTCGGAGTAATCGAGAACGCATGTCAAAAAAAGGCAGAATTCAGCAATTTGAAAGCACTAAAAGTAATTTTCCTACAACTACAAACGACAAAATTGATTGTAGTGAAATTTTTTTTTTTGTAGCTTTTATAGTTACTCCGAAAATACAATATATTGTGCAGAAACCAAGCAAATGAAGTAAATTTTGTTTTTTTTTTGTTGAAATATGTTTTAAATCGTTTGTAGTTTTTTATCCGAAAAAAAATTTTTTTTTTGCTCCGAAGGTTTCGGAGTAATCGAGAACGCATGTCAAAAGAAGGCAGAATTCAGCAATTTGAAAGCACTAAAAGTAATTTTCCTACAACTACAAACGACAAAATTGATTGTAGTGAAATTTTTTTTTTTGTAGCTTTTATAGTTACTCCGAAAATACAATATATTGTGCAGAAACCAAGCAAATGAAGTAAATTTTGGTTTTTTTTTGTTGAAATATGTTTTAAATCGTTTGTAGTTTTTTATCCGAAAAAAATTTTTTTTTTTGCTGCGAAGGTTTCGGAGATATGGCCTAATGCACATCACGCTGGAACCCGCTTTGAAAAAACTCAAACTTTTTTTGCATTTTTGTGAACTACAAACGATGAGATTGATTGTAGTGAAATTCATTTTTTTTTTGCTCCGAAGGTTTCGGAGTAATCGAGAACGCATGTCAAAAAAAGGCAGAATTCAGCAATTTGAAAGCACTAAAAGTAATTTTCCTACAACTACAAACGACAAAATTGATTGTAGTGAAATTTTTTTTTTTGTAGCTTTTATAGTTACTCCGAAAATACAATATATTGTGCAGAAACCAAGCAAATGAAGTAAATTTTGTTTTTTTTTTGTTGAAATATGTTTTAAATCGTTTGTAGTTTTTTATCCGAAAAAAAATTTTTTTTTTGCTCCGAAGGTTTCGGAGTAATCGAGAACGCATGTCAAAAAAAGGCAGAATTCAGCAATTTGAAAGCACTAAAAGTAATTTTCCTACAACTACAAACGACAAAATTGATTGTAGTGAAATTTTTTTTTTGTAGCTTTTATAGTTACTCCGAAAATACAATATATTGTGCAGAAACCAAGCAAATGAAGTAAATTTTGGTTTTTTTTTGTTGAAATATGCTTTAAATCGTTTGTAGTTTTTTATACGAAAAAAAATTTTTTTTTTGCTCCAAAGGTTTCGGAGATATGGCCTAATGCACATCACGCTGGAACCCGCTTTAAAAAACTCAAACTTTTTTTGCATTTTTGTGAACTACAAACGATGAGATTGATTGTAGTGAAATTCATTTTTTTTTTGCTCCGAAGGTTTCGGAGTAATCGAGAACGCATGTCAAAAAAAGGCAGAATTCAGCAATTTGAAAGCACTAAAAGTAATTTTCCTACAACTACAAACGACAAAATTGATTGTAGTGAAATTTTTTTTTTTGTAGCTTTTATAGTTACTCCGAAAATACAATATATTGTGCAGAAACCAAGCAAATGAAGTAAATTTTGGTTTTTTTTTGTTGAAATATGTTTTAAATCGTTTGTAGTTTTTTATCCGAAAAAAATTTTTTTTTTTGCTCCGAAGGTTTCGGAGTAATCGAGAACGCATGTCAAAAAAAGGCAGAATTCAGCAATTTGAAAGCACTAAAAGTAATTTTCCTACAACTACAAACGACAAAATTGATTGTAGTGAATTTTTTTTTTTTGTAGCTTTTATAGTTACTCCGAAAATACAATATATTGTGCAGAAACCAAGCAAATGAAGTAAATTTTTTTTTTTTTGTTGAAATATGTTTTAAATCGTTTGTAGTTTTTTATCCGAAAAAAAATTTTTTTTTGCTCCGAAGGTTTCGGAGTAATCGAGAACGCATGTCAAAAAAAGGCAGAATTCAGCAATTTGAAAGCACTAAAAGTAATTTTCCTACAACTACAAACGACAAAATTGATTGTAGTGAAATTTTTTTTTTTGTAGCTTTTATAGTTACTCCGAAAATACAATATATTGTGCAGAAACCAAGCAAATGAAGTAAATTTTGGTTTTTTTTTGTTGAAATATGTTTTAAATCGTTTGTAGTTTTTTATCCGAAAAAAATTTTTTTTTTTGCTCCGAAGGTTTCGGAGTAATCGAGAACGCATGTCAAAAAAAGGCAGAATTCAGCAATTTGAAAGCACTAAAAGTAATTTTCCTACAACTACAAACGACAAAATTGATTGTAGTGAAATTTTTTTTTTTGTAGCTTTTATAGTTACTCCGAAAATACAATATATTGTGCAGAAACCAAGCAAATGAAGTAAATTTTTTTTTTTTTTGTTGAAATATGTTTTAAATCGTTTGTAGTTTTTTATCCGAAAAAAAATTTTTTTTTTGCTCCGAAGGTTTCGGAGTAATCGAGAACGCATGTCAAAAAAAGGCAGAATTCAGCAATTTGAAAGCACTAAAAGTAATTTTCCTACAACTACAAACGACAAAATTGATTGTAGTGAAATTTTTTTTTTTGTAGCTTTTATAGTTACTCCGAAAATACAATATATTGTGCAGAAACCAAGCAAATGAAGTAAATTTTGTTTTTTTTTTTGTTGAAATATGTTTTAAATCGTTTGTAGTTTTTTATCCGAAAAAAAATTTTTTTTTTGCTCCGAAGGTTTCGGAGTAATCGAGAACGCATGTCAAAAAAAGGCAGAATTCAGCAATTTGAAAGCACTAAAAGTAATTTTCCTACAACTACAAACGACAAAATTGATTGTAGTGAAATTTTTTTTTTTGTAGCTTTTATAGTTACTCCGAAAATACAATATATTGTGCAGAAACCAAGCAAATGAAGTAAATTTTGGTTTTTTTTGTTGAAATATGTTTTAAATCGTTTGTA
>CAXKVI010000265.1:0-47541 GCA_964058755.1 Campiglossa producta
TTTCCTGGCTTACCCTTTATTTTATCATTTGACTTTATTTTCATGTTTATTCTTAAGAAAGCAGCGGCTATTTGTATTTACCCAATCACGAAAAAGCATCTATGAATTATAAAAGAAAACGAAACGAATGAACTTTGTTTTTTTCAACTGGTATAATTTCATCCAGAAAAATCTAGTTGTATACTAGTATGGAATGGATATTTCCTGACTAGTATGGGTTCAGCCGAAAAATTCTATTTGTATACTGGTATGAAATGGATATTTCCTGACTAGTATGAGTTCTGCCAGAAAATTATAGTTGTATACTAGTATTTTTCTGATTAGTTTGAGGTTTCGCTGCAGGGAACTCGCTTAAACCTGTGAAATCGCAGTAAGAATTATGAAAATTCCTCAGTTTTGAGGTGTCTGGCTGTAGTTTTTGACATGGGGCGAAGTATAAAAATACCCGATGCTTCTTTAAGGTGGTCTTCTATGACACATGTGTGAAGATATGCCCTTTACGAACAGCAAAAGTTGGACCAACTCGCTTAAACCTGTGAAATCGCAGTAAGAATTATGAAAATTCCTCAGTTTTGAGGTGTCTGACTGTAGTTTTTGACATGGGGCGAAGTATAAAAATACCCGATACTTCTTTAAGGGGGTCTTCTATGACACATGTGAAAAGATCTGCTCTTTAAAAGCAACCGAAGTTGGACCAACCCGATTAAACATGTGAACAAGCAGTAAGAACTATGAAAATTCCTCAGCCTTGAGGTGTCTGGCTGCAGTCTTTTCCATGGGATGAAGTCTAAAAATACGTGATACTACTTGGAGATAGTGTTCCACGACACATGTGTAAAGATCTGCCTTTCAAAAATAGCCAAAGTTGGACAAACTCGGTTAAACATGTGAAAGTGCAGTAAGAATTATAAAAATTCCTCAGTTTTGAGGTGTCTGGCTGAAGTGTTTGACATGAGGCGAAATCTAAAAGTAACTGATACCACTTAAGGGTGGCCTTCTATGACACATGTGAAAAGATCCGCTCTCTAAGAGCAGCCGAAGTTGGACCAACCCGATTAAACATGTGAAAAAGCAGTAAGAACTATGAAAATTCCTCAGGCTTGAGGTGTCTGGCTGAGGGTTTTTCCATGGGATGAAGTATAAAAATGCCTGATACTACTTGGAGATAGTGTTCCACGACACATGTGCAAAGATCTGCCTTTCAAAAACAGCCAAAGTTGGACAAACTCGCTTAAACTTGTGAAAGTGCAGTAAGAATTATAAAAATTCCTCAGTTTTGAGGTGTCTGGCTGAAGTTTTTGACATGGGGCGAAGTCAAAAAGTACGTGATACCACTTAAGGGTGGTCTTCTATGACACATGTGAAATTATCTGCCCTTTAAAAGCAGCCAAAGTTAGAGCAACGCAGTTAAACATGTGAATTCGCAGCAAGAATTATGAAATTTCCTCAGCTTTGAGGTGTCTGGGCTGAAGTTTTTTCCATGGGACGAAGTCTAAAAATTCCTGATACTACTTGAGGGTAGTGTTCTACAAAAAATGGGAAAATATTGGGTAGTTAAAAGCAGCCAAAGTGGCCCAAATGCGTGAAATTAGTAAAACAGAATAAATTTCCATAGGAAAATCCGCGAACTGGGGGTGTCTGGCTGGAGCCTTGTCACTGGTACGGGTCTAACAACACTTGATACTGACGCGGGGTGGTAATCTACGTCAAATATGTGAAAATCATCCATTATAAAATAAGTGAAGTTAGGGTCATTTTTTGGCGACTTTGACCCCCGATTCCTAGGCCCTTGTCATAGGTACAGCTTTAAAATTTTTACATTCTTTCTAGATTCGGGGAGGACTATCGATCGGTATTGGTTTCATCCATTATAAAATAAGTGACGCTTTTAGGCTCTGGGATCTTGGTCTATTAGGTTTAAATAAGAGTCACTGTCTCACAAAAGTATATATGTATACTAGCTGACCCGGCAGACGTTGTCCTGCCACAAATTTATTTCCCTGTCTGTTTCTCTAACCCGATCCCTATATCTATTTTAAACCATATCCCTATCTCCTTCATATAGGAGAAACCACGCCCCCTTTTTCCTTATCCCCAGTCTTTTTTGGAGGTGTCCGGGATTGCTCTTATATAACTCCTCACAAAATTTCAGTGGTCTAACCTTAAATATTTCTAGAGATATGGACTATGAAGTATTTTATTCGTATGGGAGGTGCCACGCCCCCTTTATCGTTAACTCGAGTTTTTTGGGAGGTATTAGGGATCGATCACATATAAACCCTCACCAAATTTCAGTGGTCTAACATAAATACTTGCAGAGATATGGGCTATGAAATGTTTCCTTCATATAGGAGAAACCACGCCCCCTTTTTCCTTATCCCCAGTTTTTTTGGAGGTGTCCGGGATTGATCTTATATAACTCCTCACAAAATTTCAGTGGTCTAACCTAAATACTTCTAGAGATATGGACTGTGAAGTATTTTATTCGTATGGGAGCTGCCACGCTCCCTTTATCGTTAACTCGAGTTTTTTCCGGAGGTATTAGGGATCGATCACATATAAACCCTTACCCAAATTTCAGTGGTCTAACATAAATACTTGCAGAGATATGGGCTATGAAATGTTTCCCTTCGTATGGGAGGTGCCACGCCCCCTTTTTCTTTATCTCCAGTTTTTTTGGAGATGATGGGATTAATCTTATTTAACTCCTCAAGAAATTTCAGTGGTCTAACCTAAACACTTCCCGAGATATGGACTATGAAGTATTTCATTCGTATGGGAGGTGCACGCCCCCTTTACCGTTACCCTAGTTTTTTTGGAGGTGGTAGGGATCGACCTCATCTAACCTCTAACCACGTTTCAGTGGTCTAACATAAGTACTTTCAGAGATATGGACTATGAAGTATTTCATTCGTATGAGATGTGCCACGCCCCCTTTTTCGTTATCCCCAGTTTTTTTGGAGGTGGTAGGGATCGATCTCATATAACCCCTTACCAAATTTCAGTGGTCTAACATGAATACTTCCAGAGATATCGACTATGAAATATTTCATTTGTATGGGAGGTGCCACGCCCCCGTTTTCGTTATCCCCAGCTTTTTTGGAGGTGGTAGGGGTCGATCTCATATAATCCCTTACCAAATTTCAGTGGTCTAACATGAATACTTCCAGAGATATCGACTATGAAGTATTTCATTCGTATGGGAGGTGCCACGCCCCCTTTTTGATTAACCCCCAGTTTTATGGGTGAGAATGGTGTTGTTATCCTATAGGTCTGTACCGATTTCCAGGTCCCTACCTTAAACTCATTTAGAGATATTCACCTTGAAGAAAAATGTTTGTATGGGAGGTGCCACGCCCCCCTAATATTTTGTTCTGATTTTATAACATGACCTGCGCGTGGTAATAACAAACAAATCCCCCTAAAGGAAGTATATGATTTGGTTCAGCCGTTTTCGAGTTTTAGCGTAACGACTGAACACCATTTCATTTTTATATATATAGATTGTATGGGAGGTACCACGCCCCCTTTTTCGATAACCCCAAGTTTTATGGATGAGAATGGTGTTGTTATCCTATAGCTCTATACCAATTTTCATGTTCCTACCTTAAACACTTTTGAAGATATTCACCTTGAAAAATTCAGTTTGTATGGGAGGTGCCACGCCCCCTTTTCCGATTACCCCTTCTTTTATATGTAAGAAGGCTTTTGATACCATATAGGTCTATACCAATTTTCAGGTCCCTACCTTGAACCCTTTCACAGATATTCTGCTTAAAATATTTAGTTTGTATGGGAGGTACCACGCCCCCTTATTGGATAACCCCCGGTTTTATAGGTGAGAGTGGTGCTGTTATCCTGTAGCTCTGTACCAATTTTCATGTTCCTACCTTAAACACTTTTGAAGATATTCAACTTGAAAAATTCAGTTTGTATGGGAGGTGCCACGCCTCCTTAATATTTTGTTCTGATTTTAAGACATGACCTGCGCGTGGTAATAACAAACAAATCCCCCAAAGGAAGTATTTCATTTGGTTCAGCCGTTTTCGAGTTTTAGCGTTACAATTATACACCATTTCATTTTTATATATATAGATATGCAATAATTAATAAAGCACACGATGATCATTGTTAACAAGAATTGATAAAGCACCAGATAATCACTGTTAACAACACGATTTTAACTATATATGAAACTAAACGCAAAAAGAAAATTAAAAATTAAAACCGGAGCAATCAAAAACACGTCCGATCACTACGAAGTCTCTCACTGCAATCGCACAGCCGTATAAGTTTTGCTGGGAAACCAAAATCAGACATAGCGGCATATAGGCAACTCCTTTTCGTGCTGTCGAAGGCGGCTTTAAAATCAACAAAGAGATGGTATGTGTCGATCCTTTTCTCATGGTTTTTTTCCCCAAGATTTGGCGTATTGTAAATATCTGGTCGATGGTAAATTTACCAGGTCTGAAGCCACACTGATAAGGTCCAATCAGTCGGTTTACGTCAGGCTTCAGTCTTTCGCACAATACGCTTGATAGGACCTTATATGCGATACTCAAAAGGCTGATTCCACGATAGTTGGCGCAGTTTGCGGGATCACCCTTCTTATGGATTGGGCAGAACACTTAGAGTCCAATCTTCAGGCATGCATTCATCCGACCATATTCTGAACAAGGGCTGGTGCATGCACCTTACCAGCTCCTCGCCGCCGCATTTGAATAGCTCTGCGGGCAGGCCATCAGCATCCGCTGCTTTATTGTTTTTTAGCCGTGATATAGCTATTCGCACCTCGTTATAGTCTGGTTGTGGAACTTCGATTCCATCGTCTTTGATTATGGGGTCCGGTTCGTCCTCTTCTCTGGATTGTTGCTCTGTTCCTCCGTTTAGAAGGGCAGATAAGTGATCCCTCCATAACCCTAGTACTCTCTGAACATCTGTCACCAGGTCGCCGTTGCCATTTTTACAGGAGTTTGCCCCGGGGTTAAAACCTTCCGTCATTCGTCGAATTCCTTGATAAAATTTTCGGGCGTTGCTCTGCTGGCTAGCATTTCAAGCTATTCGAATTCACGTTTTCCGCTCCCCTTTTCTTCGCTCGGAAAAGCCGTCTCGCTTCCCTCTTCATTACGCGGTAGTGTTCACACACGCTCTTCGTTGCATTCGCTTTTAACGTTGCCTTATAGGCGTCGTCCTTTCTTTTCATTGCGTTTTTGCACTCTCTATCATTGTACCAGCTGTTTTTTCGCATTTGCCGGAATCCAATTACTTCTTCGGCTGCGGTACGAAGTGATCCGGAGATATGCTCCCACTGCTCATGCACTCCGCTGGGTTGAATTGTGCTCTCAGAGAGCAGGTGCGCGAGTCGTTCTGCGAAATCATTGGCTGTCTGTTGTGTCTGCAGCTTTTCGACGTCCAGCTTTCCTTGCGTTTTTTGTGGTGCCTCTTTCATTGTACTTAGGCGAGTACGAATCTTGGCTGCTACCAAGTAGTGATCGGAGTCGATGTTTGGACCCCGCATCGTACGTACGTCCATAACGCTGGAAGAATGCAGTCCGTCTATCATAAAGTGATCGATCTGGTTGCGTGTTTTCCGAGCTGGCGATAGCCATGTTGCTTGATGAATCGCCAAGCACGACTTTGATATCATGACGGGGGCAGCGCTCATAAGTTTCTTCTAATTTCCCGTACAATGCATCTTTTTCCACGTCGTCCTTGTCCTCAGTCGGTGCGTGCGCACAGATAAACGATATGGTGAAAAATCGTACTTTTATTCGGATTGTGGCGAGACGCTCGTTCACGGCTGTGAAAGACACTACCTGTTTCACAAGCCTATTTCCCACCACA
The DNA here is from genome assembly GCA_964058755.1 of Campiglossa producta. Taxonomy (NCBI): domain Eukaryota; kingdom Metazoa; phylum Arthropoda; class Insecta; order Diptera; family Tephritidae; genus Campiglossa; species Campiglossa producta. Next base: position 5,845 of record CAXKVI010000265.1, read on the forward strand.
AAACCGACGCCGAATCTGCGCTCATTAGTGTGGCCGCTCCAGTAGAAATTGCGTTTGGATGGTCTTATAACCTTGCCCCGTCCATCGCATTTCTTGTATATCGGTGATGTCAGCTTTTGCCTGTTTGAGGACCCCGACTAGGCGGGCATCGTCTCCTTCTCTGCTAAGGGTTCGGACATTCCAAGAACATGCCCGGATTTCCTTAATCATATTCCTAGTTCGTTTGCAGTGGTCGTTATCTAAAGAGTGAGTTATCATATCCGAGGCCTGAATATTGGATCTCATTGGAAGTTTGTTTTTATGTGGTGGGTCCCAAAGCCTACGCACAACCCTTTTCTCGGGAGGTTGTATTTAAAGTACACATTTATATAGCGAGCCGCTTGGTTCAAGACAGACGCCGCCTGCAGCCGCAACTCATGGTGCCAGACGCTGCTGATGAAGTCCCCTGGCAAGCCCTTAAACCGATTATGTCGGAGTGGCCTTGTCAGATTGTCGCCTTCTCACTTTAGTTCACCACCGAGCGGATGTTCAGTGGCTATCCAGAGGATACGTGTGCTTTCCCGGACGTAGTGAGCTGCTTCGACCGCACATAGAAGAATCGCTCTGGTCATTCCCAGTTGAATGGCGATCAGAAACTTTCCCCACTTGCGTGGACTTCTACACACGGCCCCACCTCCTAAGTGGCAACAGCCACGCATATAATCATAGAATGAATCGTACTATCTGTAATGCCAAATTTTATTCACATCGCTCAAGCGGTTCCCGAGATATCAATAAAAATAAATAAAATGCGGTTAGGTGGCAACACCCACGCACATGCTCTTAGAATGAATCATACTATCTATAATGTCAAACTTTATCCAAATTGGTCGAGCGGTTCCGAGATATAGATAAAAATATATAAAATGCGGTTAGGTGGCAACCCTAGGTGGCAACCCTGCTTGAGATTTACATGTTTGGAATACGGTCGAAAATACCTTTCATTTGATACCAATATTGGCATATCTTGCTCAATATTTACAAAAAATTGAGATAAGTGGCAACCCTGTGAACTGCCGAAAGTGGCAACACCCACGCATATAATCTTAGAATGAATCATACTATCTATAATGCCAAATTTTATCCAAATCGGTTGAGCGGTTCCCGAGATATAAGAAAAACGCCTACGCCTGAAAGTCTGCAACATACGCCTAAAAGTCGGCTACAATTTCTATTTCCGTGCCATAACTTCCGTTTCATCGTCATCCATTTTCTCAAATTTTACTCTCAATCAAAACTTCATATCGCCGCCTAAGAAGTTAACTTCAAAAACCTTTTGATTTTTGTTTAAGTTGTTTAATTTGTTTTAGATTCTTCCATATAAATCTCGAAATTTGAAATAATTTCCAAACATTCATGTTAATACTGACACTATTTTATGTACGACACGGGTACAAATATATTTATGACACTTTCAAATGTTACCTACGTTGCCCGTATTCATAATGCATCTTGCAAAACGTTTAACTGCTGAATGTGAATTTAAAATTTATAAAATACTAGCATGGTACCCGCGGTCTTGCCCGCACCTACAAAATTGCAGATAAGAATGCGGCTGTCGAAGTTTACCACAAAGAAATTAAAAGGCGTCAATAATATGTAGTAAGAAAAATCGGTCTTCTTAAAAGGATTCATTCAAGATAAAAGTATGTACATATATGTATGTATTTAACTTTGCCATGGGAGATATCGTGGTGTGACAGTGCATACCTTTTCTTTGTATTTTAATGAGTTTTACCTGTCACCCCACGATATAGTCTATAAAAAATATTAAATAGATATATTCATTAAAGATGATTATAGAAGAGACTGGCTGTAAGAAAAAACGTAAGGGAAATATTTTAGTTCTTACCTCTTATTTTTTTTTTTATTTTTTGTTTTTGCGGGTGGGCAAGAAAAATGCGTAACGCACCATAATTGATGCCGTCGCACCAACCGTGTGTCCGTAGACTAAAAAACTTCCCCCTGGTGGAACCGTCTCCCAATCCGAAAGCACATTTGTACTGCTTCAGATTGGCGTTCCCTGCATTTTATTTTTTAAGAGCCTTCAGTTGCGCCTGCGTCCAGGTCCCGCTTTTTTGCTCTGATTGCGGTTTCCATTGTTCGCTGATCATCGCAGTTTTCCTTCAATCTAACACGCTTCTATAAACAACGTTGTATGATTTATTATTTTCCGCTAAAACATACAAATTTTTGGCGTTTGAAACACGTGAGCAACCGACATATAGCTGACCATGTGAGAAGCATGGAGCGCCTAAATGTATCCCAGCTACTTTTAGGGTTTGGCCTTGCGATTTGTTTATTGTCATAGAAAAAGCCAATTTTAATGGAAACTGCAGCCTTTTAAAAAGAAAAGGTAAGTTATTTGGAATGATGGGTATACGTGGAATTAAAACGGTCTCTCCTGTTGCTACTCCAGTAATTATAACAGCTTTTACTATGTTGGTGCCAAGCTCTGTTATACGCAATCTTGTACCATTGCACAACCGAGGTGCATCAAGGTTTCTCATTAGTATGACAGGAACACCAACCTTGAGTACCAAATTATGAGATGGCACACCTGCTAACTCTAAGGAGTTTAGAAACTCGATGGGGTATGTTGTGCTGTCATCATTAGCCATTGTGGTATCCATGGATTTGTATAATTTGGAGTTTCCTGTTATTGTGTCTATAATTTGTATGTTTATTTTATTCACCCATTCGTTTGTTGGGGATAGCACAGCCCTCTCGCGTAACCATTGTGTGTTTTTTAAATTATTTTCAAGATCAGGAAAAACTTTCTTAATAAGATCATTTTCTGTCTCTACTGGAGTACAAAATTCATTATGGAACATAATTTTACCTTCTGAATCTGAATTTAGGCGACCTTCTCCAATCTCTAGTAGCTTACTTGCAAATAAACCTGATGCATGGTCGTTGTACAGCTGAACTCGCATATTGCATGTAAGTTGAAGCTTTTCTGTACTTACCCACAATGGTGATGATTTCAAGCATGCATTGATTTCATCGGCAGGTGTGCCTCTCTCAATAACAGGTAACGTCTGTCTAAAATCGCCTGCAAGCAAAACGATAACACCTCCCATTAATGCCTGATTGCTACGAATGTCCTGAAGACTGCGGTTTAACGCTTCGAGGGCATGTTTGTGTGCCATTGTGCATTCGTCCCATACTATGAGTTTGCATTGCTGTAAAAGACGTCCTCGCGCACTGTTTTTGGAAATATTGCATGTTGGTGTATCCTCGGTTGCAAGATTAAGCGGCAGTTTGAAGACAGAATGGGCTGTACGACCGCCGTCAAGTAACGTTGCAGCAATACCCGAGGATGCTACAGCCAAGGCTATATTACGGTTCATGCGCACGTGAGCTAGCAAGAGATTTAGCACAAATGTTTTTCCTGTGCCGCCGGGAGCGTCCAGGAAAAAAAGTCCTTCTTCTCCGCTACTTAGTCTATTTAGTATTACATTGACAACTGCATGTTGTTCAGGAAGCAGTTTCGGTGTTGTTTCACGGACATGCGATTGCAAATCTGGTATATCGTAGCTAAGCTCTCGTGCAACATCGCTTGATATTTCTCCTCTTCTCTGTGGTGTAGGTAGGCCAAAATCTGCAAGGCATTTACCAGATATGGTAAGCATTTTATCTTCAATGAGTACTAAGGCTTCGTTGTAAATAATATCGTTGTGGGTATCTTGCAACCTATGCGCTATATCTTCTGATAAATCGGCCTTGTATTTATTCCACAAATTAAGTGGATTCGATAAACCACATGTGCTCACTAAAATCGCAAATAATTCTCTCAATTTAGTTGCAGAGCGACAAAGAACGGCTTCGTTCATAGTATCATCCCAATGGTTGTCATTTTCTAACAAACCTCTTGCCTCACATGCTTCTCTGAATGTCGCTTGTTCTTCATCGTTCACGGTTTTAAGCATCTGGAAGCTTGTAGGACCCCGTACCTCATTGAGTAATATCCGCAAGCAAAAACATTCAAAATTACTGACATGCACAGTATATATTCGACCCAATGCGTCAGCTGCTTTAACACCCGGCCAGCCTTCAACAGCTGTTCCCTGTAAACGGCGTTTCCACTCTTTTCTGGATACATTCCAAGTGTAGTATCGCGGTACTTCACTATATAACAAAGTTCTGGCAAAGTTGTCACTCTCGCATAATTGGAAAAAAGCAGTGAGTGTTGTTTTTGGCGGTGATACTACTCTATCCTGAAAGTTGCCTTGTGTAAAGTACACGCGCTCTCCGTTAGGTAAATGAACTGCAAGGTGCGTGACAGTGGGGTACCTTTCGTGCAACGGTAATGTAAAAATTCTCCACGCTGCTTCGTTACTGCTAACATATCTGCCTGCACGAAATAGCTGGACTTCGTCACGATCGTTAATACTGGTGTTACCCTGCTGGACACTAAATACGGCTTGGTCGTTTCCTTTACATATGTATTTGCAAATGTATTTAATAGCTTGTACGGAACTGCAAAACTCGACGTTCAAATGTGCGTTAAATATTTTAGACAGCAGTGGCGAATATGGCACAACCCAACTATTGTCTACTTCAACCTCCTCATTTACACCACGAATTTTAATTTTAATTACTCTGCCCCCTTGGTCGGGTGATCGGCGCCTATATAAAGGATAACCATTGACATTCGTTTGTGTATTTTCCAATAATGCCCTAGGATATTTTTTAGTACATTTACCGTCTTTCATGCAGGGTGACTGCTGATTGTGAACACCACAGGGACCATGAATATTATTTTTAACAATTATTTCATGCAACGATTCGTCTATACGTGGATCAGGAATCTCGGCGCTTATAATATCGTCTATTTGGCTGGGACGTAGTTTTTCTTTTAACCAAAGTAATAGATGCACGTGTGGTAATCCACGTTTTTGCCATTCAATGGAATATAAAAAACATCTCATCTCTCCAAATATTTGTCCCTTTGTAAGCAGAGCAACTAATTTCTGCACCTTTAAGTTAAAAACTCTGGCTACAATATCATGCCTGTCGATCGCCGTTTGACCTGGCATAAGTGCTTGAGTAATTTCTGTCCAATTAGGGTTACATGTTAAGGTTATGAATAAATCTGGTCGGCCGTAGTTACGAACATATGCGAATGCATCCTGTGTGTACTCATGCAGATACCTTGGACTATTTACAAAAGAAGAGGGAAGTATGATCATTTGTCCTAAATCGTTAGGATTTACATTACCATCGGCTCTTACTGCATCTTGCAAATGTATATAGTTTTCAGCTCGCATTTTAGTCTGATTCAGTGTTACATATCTCAACCGTTCGCTCTCTATTTTTACATACATATCTACCAGAAATTGATGAAAAAGTTGCTTACATCGCATGATTAAGTTGAAGTCGTTTCGCCTGACCATCATGTGATAAGCGTAAAAGTCTTTGCAAGATACTTTTTTACTCGGGATCGGACAACCGGTGCTTGGATTCACTAAAGGAATGTCAAAGTGATAGCCTTCTTGCCCCTTCCAATATATTATGGGATATTCTAAGGCATCATAGAATCGGTGCGTGTCAGAGATTCTGGAAAGCGTACCATCCCGCGTTCGTAGAACAATATCTCTAGCAATGGTTTGCTCATTACCAGCGATGACGACTGCTATTTCGTTAGTTGTTGGTGCATTGTAGCGTCGTTGGTGTTGTCCACGTGGTACGCGATCAGGGTGGATGACTATTTTACAGCTTTCGTTAGGCATATTTTCAAGCGCAGTTTTAAATTCTCTAACTAATGCGTTATTTTGGTGTAGCACGCGCTGTATTTTTCGCACTATTTCGGTATCAACTCCTTGAATAACTCTTGACCGTCGTTCAATCTCAGCTTCTTCGTCGCCCATAAAATAAACTTGCAAATACTTTGAGTCCATATTAGTAGGCGGCAATAGAGATCCAAGTCTATGGTAGATCTGGCCTTGTATGGTAAAAGTTGGTGAAAATCCCGGCATTGAAATGATTTTATCTGCACCAAAAGATGTCATATGAAAACTTGAATTATATTTTCTAATATTACTTAAAAACATGCGTGACTCTGTATTTGCACAGGTAAACAATTGCTTCAATGACTCGACCGGCTCTTCTATTAAAGGAAGAGAAACTTTTCCTCCGGAGCAACACATTCCTGGCTTTTCGCCTACCCATAAAAGTGCCTTACAAAACTTACACTCTTTGTTTAAATTTTCTATTTTTATAAGTCTATGGTCAGCGTAATTAAGTGAAGTGTCATATTCAAACGCTGCCTTTTCAAATACAGACCATGTGTTTCGTGTAAAAGTCCGTCGGCGTTGGGCTGCTCTTTCAGAAAGCATTTGTCGTCGATTGTATGCTTCCTCAGTGGTTTCATGAGAGCGTTGCCACACCAAGTATTGTGCATGTTGTTGAAGCCGTTGTTGAGTTGTTTCCGGTGCTTCATTAGCACGTTGCGTGGATACATATGTGGCTTGTTCTAGGCGCCGTAATTGAGCTTGTTCTGGAGTCTGTGCAGCTCGTTTGCTTTGCATGTATAAAGCGTGTTGTTGAAGCCGTTGTTGAGTTGTTTCCGGTGCTTCATTAGCACGTTGCGTCGATACATATGTGGCTTGTTCTAGGCGCCGTAATTGAGCTTGTTCTGGAGTCTCTGCAGCTCGTTTGCTTTGCATGTATAAAGCGTGTTGTTGAAGCCGTTGTTGAGTTGTTTCCGGTGCTTCATTAGCACGTTGCGTCGATACATATGTGGCTTGTTCTAGGCGCCGTAATTGAGCTTGTTCTGGAGTCTCTGCAGCTCGTTTGCTTTGCATGTATAAAGCGTGTTGTTGAAGCCGTTGTTGAGTTGTTTCCGGTGCTTCATTAGCACGTTGCGTCGATACATATGTGGCTTGTTCTAGGCGCCGTAATTGAGCTTGTTCTGGAGTCTCTGCAGCTCGTTTGCTTTGCATGTATAAAGCGTGTTGTTGAAGCCGTTGTTGAGTTGTTTCCGGTGCTTCATTAGCACGTTGCGTCGATACATATGTGGCTTGTTCTAGGCGCCGTAATTGAGCTTGTTGTGGAGTCTCTGCAGCTCGTTTGTTTTGCATGTATAAAGCGTGTTGTTGAAGCCGTTGTTGACGTTTTTCCGTGGTTTCAGCGGCGCGTTGAATAGTAGCTCTATATTTTGCTTCTTGTAGACGGCGTTGTTGTGAGGTTTCAGGACCGCGATATCTTTCAAAGTATTCGGCCACCATACTCCTTTGTCGGCTCTGTTCTGATGTTTCAGGGCAACTATTGTTTTCAATGTATTCTGCCACCATACGTATTTGACGCGCTTGTTCTGATGTTGCAGTACCAAGGTTGCTTTCGATGTATTCAGCGACCTGAAGTCTTTGGCGTGCTTGTTCTGATGTTTCAGGACCGCAATAATTTTTAATGTACTCGACCACCATTCGTCTCTTTGTAGCCTGTTCTGATGTTTCAGCACAACTATTATTTTGCCTAGTTAACTTCATTGTCCGAGCTTTCTTGTTTTTGGTATGTAGATTTGTTTTGCGTCTTTTTGGCATTTTAAATGCTACGGAGGTGTTTTTAATAAATATCAATAAAATGTATATATAAAATTATTTGGTGTTAAATCGTAACGCTAAAACTTGAAAACAGGGTACGAAAATAGTTGCTTGAAAATTGCTTGAAAACCGCTAAACCTCATTTTTAAGGGTTAGATATCTCTAAACGGGGTTAAGGTGAGGGCCTGAAAATTAGTATGGAGGTATACGTTATCAATACCAATCTTACTAAAAAATTTGGAGTTATCGGAAAAGAGCCATGTTATTTAGAAAATTCCGCTATCAGCAAAAAAATATTTTTTTTCCAAGTGCAAAAACCGCTATCAGCATGGTTAGACAGTGCTACATAAAAAAGGGAATACACTTTTAAAGCGAGCTAGTAGAGATTGCTCATCTGGCCAACTTATACACGAAACACCCTTCAAAATATTTCTTACACCCCCAAAAAAACCGTTTTTTCAGTGTCTTCGTTAAAAAAAAATTCATTAAAAATCTAGTTAAAAGCCCATTTCAAAATTCTCAACGGTTTTGGATAGAGAAATGTTGACGCTTTCGAAATATATATAGTGTTTTGCTCATTTGAAAAGAGTACGACATGTTTTTCAACCGGGAATTTGAATTTTTTGCAAAATTTATCCGGTTTTCCAGCTTTGACGTCATTTTTTGGTACTAATTTGCAATGAATGATATTCAACCCAGAAAACATTTATCGAATAGATCATGTATACTTCAAACTTTCATATTTATATAATATTATGGCATAAATGCAGAATACCGCAACCTCCTTAATTAAAAATTGAAGTATGGGGATCGAAGGATATAGTTAACGTGAGTATAAATATGTAAATTTTTTTCGGGGCAAACAACAAAAACGAAAGTTATTAAGGGTCAAAGGTCATATGAAGCATCACTTAAAATAAAAATTTCTTAAAAACTATTGAACCGATTTCTAATTTTTTTTTTGCATTGGATAGGTAATTAAATAACCTTTCATTTGAGGTACCATTGCTTTAGGTGCAAAACCTCGTATGTGCAAAATTCGATGCACATTTTCAAATCCGCTAAACCTCATTTTTAAGGGTTGAATATCTCTAAAAGGGGTTAAGGTGGGGGCCTGAAAATTAGTATGGAGGTATACGTTATCAATACCAATCTTACTAAAAAATTTGGAGTTATCGGAAAAGAGCCATGTTATTTAGAAAATTCCGCTATCAGCAAAAAAATATTTTTTTTTTCGAAGTGCAAAAACCGCTATCAACATGGTTAGACAGTGCTACAAAAAAAAGGGAATACACTTTTAAAGCGACCTAGTAGAGATTGCTCATCTGGCCGACTTATACACGAAACACCCTTCAAAAGATTGCTTTGGGTGCAAAACCTCGTATGTGCAAAATTCGATGCACATTTTCAAATCCGCTAAACCTCATTTTTAAGGGTTGAATATCTCTAAAAGGGGTTAAGGTGGGGGCCTGAAAATTAGTATGGAGGTATACGTTATCAATACCAATCTTACTAAAAAATTTGGAGTTATCGGAAAAGAGCCATGTTATTTAGAAAATTCCGCTATCAGCAAAAAAATATTTTTTTTTTCGAAGTGCAAAAACCGCTATCAGCATGGTTAGACAGTGCTACAAAAAAAAGGGAATACACTTTTAAAGCGACCTAGTAGAGATTGCTCATCTGGCCGACTTATACACGAAACACCCTTCAAAAGATTTGTTACACCTCCAAAATCTGGTTTTAAGGTCAAAAAACCGTTTTTTCAGTTAAAAAAAATTCATTAAAAATCTAGTTAAAAGTCCATTTCAAAATTGTCAACGGTTTTAGATAGAGAAATGTTGACGCTTTCGAAATATATATAGTGTTTTGCTCATTTGAAAAGAGTATGACATGTTTTTCAACCGGGAATTTGAATTTTTTGCATAGAAATATTAAAGAATATATAAAGCAAAATTTATTTATTATTTAGATGTCGATTAATTTATGCGAAAACAAATCTCTTTCGTTCTATATTTGCATTTTATGCAAATTTGAGTATAGCAAAGTCGAAATTAAACCCTTGGAATTTCTGTTCCGTTTTATTTCGTAGTTGTATAAAAGCTTACAGCCCAACCTAATATAAACGCACTCCGTCAGTTATCTGTCAAAAATGTCTCATGAAAATACAACTTGCATGGAAGCAAACGAAATTGAACGTACAACCTAAAAATCTAACTTGATTTCCAATTTTTGTTCTGCGTGACATTTCGATTAGACGTTTGCATACAGGCAGAGTTACAAACGCACGCTTATTTATTTCGGCTAGAAGCAAAAAAGTCGCTCGTGTCCGTGCGGTAAACGAACGCCGTGCGGTTTTGTTAGGTTGGGCTGTAATATACTCTATGGCTACCACGTTTTTATTTTACATTTTTACTTACAGTAATGATAACTTACTTCACACTGCAAAAACTTTAAAAATTCAATTAATTAATTTTCTTTATTTTTCACTTCACTTCACAAATTACGTCTATTTATTTGGGACACAAAACTCTTTTTGCCTAATTGCATCAGGATGTATGCAAAACCAAATGTATTATAACGGTATAAACAAAAGAGAATATTTGAGAGCAAAGAAAGTAAGTAGATTTGAAATATGTAGGTATGCAATGGATATAATATTGAGTTTTGCATTTAACAGTACCTTCCAACAAAAGAGAAAATTTGAAAGCAGAGAAGTTAAATAGTAGGTTTGCAATATGTATGTATTGGAGCTATGTACATAATCATTCTGTTCATACTCTTTTACTGCGAATATCACTTGCTCAGGATGTATGCAAAACCAAATGTATTATAACGGTATAAACAAAAGAGAATATTTGAGAGCAAAGAAACTAAGTAGATTTGAAATATGTAGGTATGCAATAGATATAATATTAATTTTGCATTTAACAGTACCTTCCAACAAAAGAGAAAATTTGAAAGCAGAGAAGTTAAATAGTAGGTTTGCAATATGTATGTAGTGCATGTAATATTGAAAGTGATACTCACACTCTAAAATTTAAAGTCTAAATACATATGTAAGTATGTACATTAGGGTGGTCCTTATAATCGAATGTAATATTCTTTCCAGTCTCACCACCTAGATAGGTTGCACCACGATCAATTGTATCGCACTAAAATTTTTATCCCGATTGGAGATGGCTTAGGCGTGTCGCAGGAGGATCAAAGTTGAGATTGCTCTATGAAGACCCTATAACTCAGTTATCGATAAATTAATCGAAATATATCGAAGGCCAAATGAAACCGGGTTCCATTCCCTTTTGTTTGATACCCAAATTGTGGGGCAATATTAAGGTTTTGGGCAATCGCATTTTGACCGATAACTCAGTTATCGATATATATCGAGGTCCAAACGAAATCTTGGGTCATCCCTTTTCGTTTGATATCCATATTATAGGGTAATATTAAGGTTTTTCGGGAATCGCATTTTGACCCATAACTCAGTCATCGATAAATTTATCGAAATATATCGAGGTCCAAATGAAACTTGGGGACGTCCCCTTTCGTTTGATACCAATATTGTAGGGTACCATTAAAGTTTATGAGCAATCACATATTGACCGATAACTTAGTTATCGATAAATTTATCGAAATATATCGAATATCGAAATATATCGAAGTCCAAATGAAACTTGGGGCCATGCCCTTTCGTTTGATACCCATATTGTAGGGCAATTTTAAGGTTTTTGGGCAATCACATTTTCACCGATAACTCAGTTATCGATAAATTTATCGAAATATATCGAAGTCCAAATGAAAACTGGGGTCATGCCCTTTCATTTGATACCCATATTGTGGGGCAATTTTAAGGTTTTTGTGCAATCACATTTTCACCGATAACTCAGTTATCGATAAATTTATCGAAATATATCGAAGTCCAAATGAAACCTGGGGCCTTCCCCTTTCGTTTGATACCCATATTGTAGGGTAATTTTAAGGTTTTTTTGGCAATCACATTTTGACCGATAACTCAGTTATCGATAAATTTATCGAAATATATCGATAGCCTATACTTCCTTCCAGACTATTAGCTGTCTGGATGTGAAATTTCAAGAAAATCCGTCTTGCCATTCTCACGTGATTGAGGAACGAAAATCGTGAACATCCAAACATCCAAACATCCAAACATCCAAACATCCAAACATCGCTACATTCAGATTTATAATATTATTAAGATTACGTTGGCAGCTGTATGTTTGCAGATATTTACTCAGTTGGTGCAGTGAAGTATCAGTTTATTGGAAGAAATTTGTTTTTGAAGTGGCGATACACGAATGTGCTGAGCAAACAAATTTAATTGTGAAATGTTGACGCAAAATGGCAAAGCTGAAGAAGAAAGGTAGATGCTTAAGAAATGGAAAATGTCAATAAATTAACTGAATAAGTATTAGAACACCCACAAAAATAAAGTTCTTATTTTCTTCGCTCCACACGCAATTTCTGAAAGAATAGGGATAAAAAATAAGATCTGTAAAAAAATTTGGCCATCTGTATTAAAAGCAAGTAAGGAAGTCTAAGTTCGGGTAAGCCGAACATTAAATACCCAGTGTATGGAAACAATAGTAGTACCTATAAGTTATATATTTTCTATATATATTATAATTTGGGAAAAACGAACTCAATAAATTTATTAGTTAGTTTATAAAATTAATATTTATTTATGCTACGGTATAACATATATGTATGTACATTGTTCGTGTGCCCTCAAAATATTACTTATAGTTGAATGCATTTCTTACTTCTAATATACTTACGCCCAATTTGTGACAAAGTTTTAAATTGAAAAAAATATTTTTGGGCCAGTTTTTCGAAATTCAAATTATTTTCAAAGTTATAGCTATCACCACTTTTCGAAATTCCTTACTTTTTGATGTAAATAACTTCCGCTCTCTAAAAAATTTTTTTTTGCCATCGCCACGATGGAGAAGTTAAAAATTGCGAATAATGTTTGTAAAAAAATTTTTTTGCACAAATTGGAAATGTCCTTTTGTAGAAGATACCATCTTTTATATATATTTAAAAAATTAGCAAAATCGGTTTGACCAATCGTGAGAAAATCATCAAAAAGTGAGGAATTTCGAAAACTGTTGATAGATATAACTTTCAAAATAATTCGAATTTTGAAAAATTGTATACGTATTTTTGTTTAATCGTTCTGAGCCATACTACCCACTTTCAATAAAATACATGGCCGTCGAAAAAATTATAGGTGGCTCACTTAACAAAATTAACTCATCTTTTAAGACTCGTTAATAGTAGACAATTCCTTACAAATGTAACTACCAAATTATACTATTTTAGTTATTTACCTTACCGAATTATGTCAATTTATGTGATTTTCGAAATTTTCCATATTGAAAGTGGACGTGATTGGGAAGCGATTTCGTTTAATTTCAACAGGTATACTTCCTTTAACTCTAGTACACTTTGTGCCGAATTTCACGATTCTACCGTAATCAGTTTAAAACTTACGACCAGTCTTTTAGGTGATTTTCTAAATTTTCGATATCGAGAGTAGCAGTGGTTGGACGGGGATTTTATCCAATTTCATCACGTATACTCCCAACAGTACTAGTATGATTTGTGCCAAATTTCATAGTTCTACCATAATTTGCTTAAAAGTTACGACCAGTCGAATTTTCAAAAATGCCTCCCTTGAAAGTGGGCGGTACCACGCCCACTTTTTAAAATTTAACAGAAAATCATAATAGAATGATAAGAGAGATTTACCTATGAAATTATATCTTTTTATCAATTTCAGCTACCGATATATGTCAGTTTATGTGATTTTCGAAATTTTCGATACCGACAAAAGGGACGTGGTTATAATCCGAGTAATCTGTATACCAAATTTCATGCAAATTCCTCAATTTTTACTGAAGTTATGTTAATTTGTATGATTTTCGAAATTTTGATCTCGAAAAAGGGGGCGTGGTTATCATCCGATTTCGCCCATTTTCAATAGCAACCTACCTGGGCCAAAAAGTATATAAAATTTCATGCAAATATCTTAATTTTTACTCAAGTTATCGTGTACAAAAACGGACGGACGGACGGACAGACAGACGGACATGCCTGAATAGACTCCTCTTTTCAACCTAAGAACTTTCATACATGGATCTTGATTATTTTGCGCCGGTATATAGTACAGTTATGTGGACAAAATTATAATACCCCTGTACTAGTACGCTTGGTATAAAAATACCCCCCTTAAAGTGGGCGGGGCCACGCCGACTTTAGAAAATTTATCAAAAAGTCATTATATAATGACCATGGGGATTCACCTATAAAATTATATAATTTTACCATTTCCGTCAGCGAATTATGTCAATTTATGTGATTTTCGAAATTTTCGATATCGAAAGTGGGCGTGGTTGAAGGGCGATTTTATCCACTTTCATCAGGTATACTCCCAACGATACTAGTATGCGTTGTACCAAATTCCATCGTTCTATCGTAATCTGTTTAAGAGTTACGACCAGTCAAATTTTCAAAAACGCCTCCCTTAAAAGTGGGCGGTGCCACGCCCACTATAAAAAATTTATGGAAAAATCATAAGAGAATGATCAGGGGGACTCACCTATAAAATTATATCATTTTAGACATTTCAGGTGCCGAGATAAGTCAATTTGTGTGACAAACAGCCGTTATGTGAACAAAGTTAGTATACCCTTGTACTAGTACTAGTACACTGGGTATAAAAAGCCATGATATTAGCCAAAGACATATACAATTTTTTAGTGCATTTTTAGCTTTTAGGTCAAATGTGCATGGAATTCTTTCACTACAGATGGCTTGACTTTTTTACACATCTTGTCTTTTCCCCCCAAACTTTCAGAAAATGCATTTGGAGGGAAGAGAATTAAAGCTTTGACCCCTGAACTATCCCATATTGCATGTTTTTAGAAATTTAAAAACAGTTTTTTCTCAGTTTTACGCCAACCAACCATTGCAAAAATGTTAGTAAAATTAAAATGCAATGTTATTATTAAACTGTGGTTAATATCCTACCAAACGATGTATAGGTTATCTAATCCATCATTTTGCAAGTATTTTATTTGATCATTACAAAAAAATGAAAAATAAAAAATTAACTTCGACTTATTAAAAGTCCTTGAAAGGACACTCGCAGGTACCACATTTATATGGGCATTTACTCCTGACTCCAATCTAAATAAAAGTCGTTATGTCATTATTTCACCTAAAATTACTAGTTTAGGAGATATTAGCCAATAAAGACATATTCCATTTTTAGTGCATTTTTAGCATTTAGATCGAATTTCCATGGCTTTTTTAATACAAATGGCAAAATTTTTTTACAGATCTTATTTTTTATCCCCATTCTTTCAGAAATTGCGTGTGGAGCGAAATAATTTCATATTTTTCCAAATCCCATACATTCTGTGGGTGTTCTAATAAGTATTTACATCAGGGTAGTAGCTATATAGTTTTCGAGGCTCTTTTTTAAATAAAGAAATTTTGCTTCTACCCCAATCATTTTATTATTGAAAGAGTTTTAGATATCCTAATTGAGTATTCTAAATAAAAGTTATCGAAAAGACTCTCGATGCCACCGGTTGGTACTAAGAAAATTTAAAATTTAACGCTTGACCATGCCACACTGAACTAAAAACGTACATGTTTTTAAGAACAAAGTTTTAGAGTTAATGCTGATATTTCTTATAATAAAAGAAAAAAATCATAGATTCTAAGAAAATTATCTTACATTTTATGAATGAATTTATGCTTTCTGTGGATTTCTTTACATATTTTAAGAAAAAGTATATATATATATATATAGTAAATATTCTTAAATTTCTATGAAAAAGTTCTTTGGAGAGGTTTTAATGAACAATTCTTAAAATCAATATACTTTTTCTTTGGATACATGAACTTTTTGGTTCAGTGTATGTGAATGAAAAAAAGTTTTGGTTCATAGGGGAACTTATATTGTTTTCATAAATTAAAACTTTTTCGCGAAACGTCAGACCTTAAGGTTCTAAACCTCAAACCAAACTCCCTCACACAGCCGCTTCATGTAAGTAAATAAATGCTCGTGAAAGTGGTTTGAAGTAAATACAAATAATCAAGAAATATTGTGTAGATAAAAATAACAGCACACGAAAATGTGCTGCCACATGAAAAATTCAAACGATGGAAAAATGTAAAAAAAAAAAAATGTTGCTCAAATACAAACAAGTTTGTTGGCCCGCTATATCGGGCTCAGTCAACTGCAGATGAATTTCAATATTACACATAATACCTAGCTTTTACACATATATCTATAAACAGAGCATAAATAACCAAGTCAACAAAATATGAAGCACTCCGATGTAGAACCAAAAAGGGGTTACAAAAAACGCAGCCTACAAGGAGAGCTCCGAATTCGGAATGAGAAAGGATGGAACTGGGTATTTGTTTATTATATAATTAGGGTTTTTTTTCGGATTCTCAAATCACTACATAAACTGTTCCGCATGAACCCATTTTTAAACCCAGCGTACTAGTACTAGTACAATTTTGTTCACATAACGGTAGTATGTAACGGCACAAAATAATCGAGAGAGATATATATTTCCATATATGAAAGTTCTTTGGTTGAAAAGAGAAGTTTATTAAGGCATGTCCGTCCGTGCATGATATTTTGTATACAGGTTACTTTCCGGCCAAGGTAGGTTGCTATTGAAAATGGGCGAAATCGAATGATAACCACGCCCCTTTTTCGTTATCGAAAATTTCGAAAATCACACAAATTGGCATATCTAGGCAGCTGAAATGGCTAAAATGAAATAATTTTAAAGGTGAATCCCCCTGGTCATTCTTTTATGATTTTTCCAAAAAAAAATTTTATAGTGGGCGTGGCACCGCCCACTTTTAAGGGGGGCATATTTGAAAATTCGATTGAGCGTAACTTTTAAACTGATTACGATAGAACGATGGAATTTGGCACAAAGCATACTAGTATCGTTGTAGAGTGTATTGGGGTGTGGTTGCTGTGTGACCTTGCCCAATCCCGACTCTTGCGTCCTCGTTCGTACACTCTGGGCAACGTGAGCTATTCTAGGCTCGCGGCAGAAAGAGAGGGAGCCCCGGTGGGGCCACTCTGACATACTTGGTTTAAGGGCTCACCGAGATCTTTTGCGCAGCGTCTGTTCACCATGAGGTGCGGCTGCAAGCGGGCGTCTGTCTTGAAGCAAGCGGCTCTCTATATAAATGTGTAAAAATATTTTCAAAACAAAAAAACCCCGAAACGGGTTGTGCGCTGGGATTGGGACCCGCCACGTAAAAAATCTAGCCCAATGAAAAAATCGAAAAAGCCTCGGATGAAAACCCCCTTTAATGTTGACGACCCGGCAAATCGAAGTAAGGACAATGAGAAGGATATTAGGGCATGTACGTGGAATGTCCGGACCCTTTCTAGGGAGCGTACCGCTGCCCGACTGGTTGATGTCCTCGCGAGCGCAAAGGCTGACATCACTGCCCTGCAGGAAATACGATGGACGGGGCAAGGAAAGGCGGCCATCGGTCCTTGTGACGTATACTACAGTGGCCAGACACGCGGCAAAGCGCGTGGTGTAGGATTTGTGGTGGGAAAGAGACTTCGCCGCCAAGTACTAGCGTTCACTCCTGTGGACGAGCGTCTCCCTGCGATCCGCATCAAGGCGAGGTTTTTCAACATAACATTTATCTGCGCCTATGCGCCGACTGAGGAGACGGACGACGCAGAGAAGGACTCCTTCTACGATAAACTTGAACAAGCCTATGATCGCTGCCCCTGCATGATATCAAAATCGTGCTCGGCGACTTTAATGCCAAGGTGGGCAAGGAAGGAGTCTTTGGTCCTACAGTTGGAAAATTCAGTCTCCACGATATAACATCCCCCAACGGCACTAGGTTGATTGACTTCGCCGCTTCCCGCAATATGGTCATTAGTAGTACCAGGTTCCAGCATAAGCGAATACACCAAGCTACCTGGCTGTCCCCTGATCAAAGAACAAGAAACCAGATTGATCATGCCATGATCGACGGGAGACACAGCTCCACCGTTCTAGACGTGCGTACCCTACGCGGTCCCAATATCGACTCGGACCATTATCTTGTTGCAGCCAAGATACGCACACGCCTCTGTGCAGCGAAGAAAGTACGCACAGTAACGGAAGAAAAGTTGTCGTCGAGAAGCTGCGCGTGACACAGACAGCTGATAATTTCTCCACTCGACTCTCACACCTGCTATCGGAGAGCAATCCTCGACCTAACGATGTAACCGAGCAATGGAAGCATATCTCTCACTCATTACGTGCCGCCACTGAAGCCACTATAGGGTTTCGGCGAGCCTGCAAGAACAACTGGTACGATGAGGAATGCACCACAGCCTCGGACAAAAAGGACGCTGCATACGGAAGGTTTAAAGACCGGGGCAAGTTCCTGTAAGGACAATAATGGCGACCTGGTAACTGACGTACAGAATGTACTTAAGGAAGCACTTCTCCTCACTGCTAAATTGCGAGGGAGACGTTGAACTCGATACCCCAATCCCTGACGATGGAAAGGTCGTCCCACCACCTGACTATGAAGAAGTGAGAATAGCTATATCCCGTCTCAAAAACAACAAAGCGCCTGGAAAAGAAGGCTACCCGCCGAGCTGTTCAAACACGGAGGCGAAAAGCTGGTAAAAAGCATGTATCAGCTCTTATGCAGAATATGGTCAGACGAGTGCATGCCTCCAGATTGGAATTTAAGTGTGATCCCGCGAACCGCACAATCAGTCTTCTTAATATCGCATATAAGGTTCTTTCTAGCGTATTGTGTGAAAGACTGAAGCCCATCGTAGACAAACTGATTGGACCTTATCAGTGTGGCTTTAGAACTGGTAGACTTACCATCGACCAGATTTTCACGATACGCCAAATCCTGGAGAAGACCCATGATAAAAGAATCGACACACACCATCTCTTTGTCGATTTCAAAGCCGCTTTTGACAGCGCAAAAAGGAGTTGCCTGTATGCCGCCATGTCTGAATTTGACTTCCCTGCAAAGCTTATACGGCTTTGCCACATGACGTTGAACAATACCAACAGCTCCGTCAGAATCGGGAAGGACCTCTCTGAGCCATTTGAAACCAAACGAGGCTTCAGACAGGGCGACTCCCTTTCGTGCGATTTCGTCAATCTGATGCTGGAGAAGATAATTCGAGCAGCAGAGCTAAACCGCAATGGTACAATCTTTTACAAGAGCGTGCAATTGCTGGCGTATGCCGATGATATTGATATCATTGGCCTTAACAGCCGCGCCGTAAGCGCTGCTTTCTCTGGGTTGGATAAGGAAGCGGAAAAAGTGGGTCTTGTGGACAACGAACGAGGACAAGACGAAGTATCTGCTGTCATCAAAGAAAGAATCGGCGCACCTGCGCCTTGGCAGCCAAGTCACCGTTGATGGCTACAAGTTTGAAACGGTGAGAGATTTCGTCTATTTGGGAACCACTCTTGCCAACAAGTGCTACTTTGGACTGAGTAGGCAATTGAGAAGTAAAGTCCTCTCTCGTAGAACAAAGATCACGCTCTATAAGTCTCTCATCATACCAGTCCTGATGTACGGCTCGGAATCATGGACAGTATCCAGAGAAGATGAGATAGCCCTTGGAGTATTTGAGAGAAAAGTTCTCCGGAAGATTTATGGTCCTTCCCGTGATGCCAACAGCGAGTATCGAAGGAAATTTAACGATGAGCTGTACGAGCTTTACGCAGACCTGACCATAGTTCAGCGGATTAAAGCCCAAAGGCTCCGCTGGCTGGGTCATGTTATGCGAATGGAAAAAGAAGCTCCAGCACAGAAAGTTTTACTATCGACACCCGAATTCGGCAGCAGAGGAAGGGGGAGGCCTCGACTGAGATGGAAACAACAGGTGGAGGATGACTTGTACTCCCTTGGGGTTTCCAATTGGCGTCAGTTATCGCTAAAAAGGAATGACTGGCGTGCTTTGATACGAAACGGCCAAAATCGCCTAGGCGGTTAAGCGTCATTATGACGCGAGCCAAGATTAGATTAGATACTAGTATCGTTGGAAGTATACCTGATGAAATTGGATAAAATCGCCCTCGAACCACGCCCACTTTCGATATCGAAAATTTCTAAAATCACCTAAATTGACATATTTCGTAACGGAAATGGCTAAAATGATATAATTTTATAGGTGAATCCCCTGGTCATTATATAATTATTTTTTGACAAATTTTGTAAAGTGGGCGTGGCCCCGATTGGTCGTAACTTTTAAACTGATTAGGGTAGAACGATGATATTTGGCACAAAGCATACTAGTATCGTTGGGAGTATATCTGATGAAACTGGAAAAAATCGCTCTCCAACCACGCCCACTTTCGATATCGAAAATCACGTAAGTTGACATACTTCGCTAACGGAAATGGCTAAAATGATCTAGTTTGGTAGGAAGAACCCCCTACTCATTCAATTATGATTTTTTGATAAATTTTTAAAAGTAGGCGTGGCATCGCCAACTTTTCAAGGAGGCATATTTGAAAATTTCACGGGTCATAACTTTTAAACTGATTACGGTAGAACGATGAAATTGGTACAAGGTATACTAGCATAATAGGGAGCATACCTGATGTAATTGGACGAAATCACTTTCCGAACACGCCCACTTTTGATATGGAACATTTCGAAAATCACATAAATTTACATAATTCGGTAAGGTAAGATAGTAAAAACTTTAGGTAAATCCTCCTAGGGCCTATATCATTGTTATCCCGTTATGGAAATTACCGCTGGGTATTTAATGTTCGGTTCACCCAAACTTAGACTTCCTTAATTGTTTTCAAATAGTGTGGAAAACCATTTTTCTCTGTCAGATACGCTGTTTTCCGAGCTTAGCAAGGGGATGTAAAGAGCTCATTTCGGTACTCTTGTGATTGACTGGGACATACAAGATGTGCTTAATGGAAAACGTAGTAAATTTCTGCTGGTGCTTGTTTGTTTTCGCATATCTTTGGCACATCCTTAGAACTCTATTATTTGTCTATAATATGTATGTACAATGTACATTAGACCAGACAAGAAATACGATAAAATTATATAAAAAAAATGAAACAAAAAAAAAAGAAAAAATTAAGTGAAATAAAACAAAAACAAATTAACTGAGAGAAAAAAATTTCATAAAAAAAATAAAATGTAGTAAAAAAAAAAGGTTTGACAAGATCCTTCAACAAGATCGAAATTGCAATCATCGTAGTTGGTATTGTATGTACCATTTTTATACCCAGCGTACTAGTACTAGTACAAGGTTATTATTATTTTGTTCCCATAACGGTAGTACGTAACGGCAAAAAATAATCGAGATAGATATAGAGTTCCATATATCAAAGTTCTTGGGTTGAAAAGAGGAGTTCATTAAGGCATGTCCGTCCGTCCGTCTGCGTATACGATAACTTGAGTAAAAATTGAGATATTTGCATGAAATTTTATATACAGGTTACTTTTTGGCCAAGGTAGGTTGATATTGAAAATGGGCGAAATTGGATGATAACCACGCCCCCTTTTTCGAAATCGAAAATTTCTATAATCACATAGGTTGACATATCTCGGTAGATGAAATGGCTAAAATGATATAAATTTATTGGTGAATCCCCCTGGTCATTCTCTTATGAGTTTTTCATAAATTTTTGAAAGTGGGCATTTTTTTTGAAAATTTGACTGGTCGTAACTTTTAAACTGATTGCGATAGAATGACGGAATTTGGCACAAAGCATAGTAATATAGTTGGGAGTATACCTGATGAAATTGGATAAAATCGCCCTCTGACCATGCCCACTTTCGAAATCGAAATTTTCGAAAATCACCTAAATTGACATAATTCGGTAACGGAAACATCCCAAAATATGAAAACCCCAAAATATGAACACTATTTCGCTTCATTCAGTACTCTAAAATATGAACTTCTGATTCAAAAGTTTATATTTTAGAGCTTCTTATGTTTTAATTTAATTCTTCTTATTTGTATTTTATGTTTTTTCTTGGTGTCATAAAAGGAAGGAATAAAATACGTTGTTTTTAATGAGAATTGGTTGTCGCAAAACTGGCTGCATGGATTTTTCCCCAGTTTTATAGCCTTTCGTAAGTATGAACAATCTTGCAAATATGAACTGGCCTGGTTTTAATTAGTTCATATTATCGCGAGTACACCTAGTCCTTCTATTATAATTTTTTGATAAATTTTTAAAAGTAGCCGTGGCACCGCCCACTTTTCAGGGAGGCATATTTGAAAATTTCACAATTTTTTCATAATTTTTAAACTGATTAGGGTAGAACGATGAAACTGGTTATTAGATAATATGGAGTATACCTGATGTAATTGGACGAAATCGCTTCCCAACCACACCCACTTCCGAAATGGAAAATTTAAAAAAGCATATGAAAACTACTTAATGTTCGGTTTACCCGAACTTAGACTTCCTTACTTGTTCAACTTGTTTTCGCCAAAAACTCAAAAGAATAATTTAATAAAAATTATTCGACTGGTCAAAGTCCACAAAATTTTCAAAGTTTGTAAATATAATGACCAATAATAACAATAACAAAATTAAAATAAAATTAAATTAAAAAAAAAAAATTTAAATTTCAAAATTAATAATATAAAATAAAATAAAGTAAAATAAAATAAAATAAAATAAAATAAAATATAACAAAATAAAATAAAATAAAATAAAATAAAATAAAATAATATAAAATAAAATAAAATAAAATAAAATAAAATAAAATAAAATAAAATAAAATAAAATAAAATAAAATAAAACAAAATAAAATAAAATAAAATAAAATAAAATAAAACAAAATAAAATAAAATAAAATAAAATAAAACAAAATGAAATAAAATAAAATAAAATCAAATAACATAAATTACAACAAAATAAAATAAAATGAAATAAAATAAAAAAATTTAATTAAAAAAATAAAATAAAATAAAATAAAATAAAATAAAATAAAATAAAATAAAATAAAATAAAATAAAATAAAATAAAATAAAATAAAATAAAATAAAATAAAATAAAATAAAATAAAATAAAATAAAATAAAATAAAATAAAATAAAATAAAATAAAATAAAATAAAATAAAATAAAATAAAATAAAATAAAATAAAATAAAATAAAATAAAATGAAATAAAATAAAATAGAATAAAACAAAATAAAAAAGTCAAACTAAAATAAAGTGAAGTAAAATAAAATAAAAAGAAAGTAAAAATTAAAAAAAAAAAAAATTTAATTAAATTAAATAAAAAATACATAAAAAAATATAAAAAAAGTAAAATTAAATTAAATAAAATAGCATAAAATAAATTAAATAAAAAATTGTTAAAGACAATTAATAAAGTAAAGAAAATAAATGCGGATCGGAGTCGAAGAAACGCACCAAGAGGTATGTATGTATGTATATTGCGAGAAATTATAATTTTTCTTACTTTTATACAGTGCACTCGCGATAATGTGAACATCCCAAAATATGAACACTCTTTCACTTCATCAGTACTCTAAAATATGAACTTCTGGTTTAGAACCTTCTGAGGATGTGTTACACTGTCCTTTATATGAGGGCAAATTATTAAAATTTTGTAATTTTCGTAGCCGTAATGGACTTTTTGCGGACTTTTTTGTATGTCAGCGAAAATTCCTTTCATTTGATACCCATATTGGCATATCTAGCTCCATAAATAAAAAAAATAATTTAATAGGTGGCAACCCTGTAAAGCGCTCCAAGTGAGAACCCCAAAGTGTATGTTCTTAGAATCATTCATACTATCTATATGCCAAATTTCATCCCAATCGGTCAAGCGGTTCTCGAGATAGTACCGGACCTACAAATATACAAATATGCAAATATACAAATATACAAATATACAAGTTTAGCTCGTTTAAAGTTATTAGATTTGTATTTTATGTGTTTTCTTTGTGTCATGCTAGAAATGAACAAAATACATTAGTTTTGTTGTTTTAACCCTAGAATGGTAATATACGTAAATTTTACGTGTATGTATCATAAAAAGTGCCGTTACAGTTTACCGCAATTCCGTATAGCTGTGAGCATTCGGCAGTGCTTTCTTCATTTTATTGTTACATTAAAAAGTAAATAATTAATCAATAGTCAGTTCCTGGTTCGCTTTTATCGTTCTTATAAAAAAAGTGTGTACGTAAATATTACGTAGTCTAAGCATTAACGTATCTATTATTATCCAAACTTTCTATACAATTGAAGAACAGTTTTATGATAGACCTAATAAAATGCAATTACTTAAACTTTTTCGTCAAAAGGCGAACCATTATACTTGAAACTTTGCAACTATTTAAAAAAAAACGGCTGGCAACTACATCTCTTTCAATATATAATGAAGCTGCCCTGTGTGGTGAGCATCAAATTAAAATATTCGACGAATGTATGTAGAAATTCTTATTATTTAGTTTTAAAAACAAAAAAAACGTTGTACTTTTATTTAATAAAATCAACAAAAAAGAAAAACAGGTTTTTCTTAAACATTTATCTAAAATTACTGCCCCAAACGGTGTAGTACGTAAAATTTACGTATATTAGCATTAACGTAGGGTAAAACTGTGTTACGATTCTAGGGTTAAATGAGAATTGGATGTCGTAAAACTAGCGAAATGGATTTTACCCCCCGTTTTATTGCCTTTCGTAAATATGAACAATCTTGCAAATATGAACTGGCCTGGTTTTAATTAGTTCATATTATCGCGTGCACTATAGTTTTAAATTTTTTTTTGAAATATCTATGGCTAGCCAGTGCACATTCATATAAAGTGAACTGCAATACAATCGAACGATATGGAACATTTTGCAAACTTCCTACTAAGTTGTCAAATCGAACGTATGTATATACTTGTTATCTGCTGGTATTACTGTTTGTGTGTTGTTTTGGTAGAGCAGGCTGCCGCTTACAGCAATTGCAAGTTATGCGACTAAGTGCACCAAGAATTTACTCAATTCAGCTGTAATGTCATCGCAGACAACAACGTATTGCATATTTTATGTTGCAATCCAATCGAACAACAAACAGTCTTGTCGACCGTGCATATATGCACTTGTACAAGTGTCTGTTTTACTCTAGGTGGTATATATTAAGTTAGTGAGTGCTGAAAATGTCAACAGATTGTAAAGATGTACATAAATGCATAAGTAAATAAATGTAAGTAGAATGAATGTATAAATTTAGAATCTTCGCCTATATGAAGACTCGCATGGATGAAGGGGGTATGTCACATTGTCACTCAATTTCAGTTTTTGGCATTGGTGAATAGCTTTTATCCATTACTATATTTCTGTCTTATCAGAACTTGGCTATCGTGAAAATTGTAGAAGATAATTTATGGATGAAGGGGGTATGTACACAACTTTTCAATATTATTTGTGGAAGAAGGGGGTATGTAACATTCTTATAGAAATTAAGGGGTTTTCAGTAATTAGTGCTTTAGATTAATCTTGAAAGTCATGTATTATGTAAAAAGCGACTATTTGCACTACCACTGAAGGTTAAATTTAAAAGTTATGAACGAAACAAAAAATTTTTAGAGTCCGAAGAAAGCTATTGGGCCACCAGAAGAAAATGCCTACTGTGCAAATTGCTGTCAATGCAGCGATTGATTTGACTGTCGAGACTCTAGCGGGTCTTCGAGACTCGAGACTCGATTTTCTCGTGAGAAACCGTTAATCGCAAGAAATTTCTTTTCGAAGAAAGTCGAGAAATCGTAAGCTCTAGTTGCAAATTATTTTTGTATCCAAGTAAATTTGCGTTAACAAAAATAAATATTTCCAAATATTATGGCAGAATCTATTTCGTCAAAAGAAAACTTTTCGGAATCTTTGCTGAAAGGTGAGTTTAAAGAAAAGCACAACATAAAAAAGATGCAGAAACTGCAATAAATTCGTATTCCTTATAGAAAAACCAACGTCCGAAGGAGAAAGAACAACCTGTCTTTCAACCGTCAGTGACAGTTTGGAAGATTTATCATCATCCTTGTTGGATTTTCTCATTTCAGATAACTTGTCAAGCTCTTCCAGGTCTCAAAGCCGCATTAACGCAGGTAAGTAACAAGAAGAAAAAAAACTAGTTCGAAGTTCGACTAGTATTATTCCGAGAAATACTTTAGACTTACAGGGAAGTGCTCAGATTGCTAAACCAGCCACAAGTGAATTCACTATTCGATCTGGTATCGAGAGTCCAGATGACCAGTTAGACTTTCAAACATCAAGTCCCCTAACCCTCAAAGATTCGGAAGATTTCTCCTCTTCATCCCTTCATGTTTTCAAGCCGGCAAGTTTTTCAAGTCCTTGCAGCTACCAAAACTCTATTCGCACATACGAGTATAATGACTAAGAAGACATCAATTCTACCTGGCGCTCTGCAAATTCTGGTGGTTCACAACAACCCGCAAGTGAATTCGTCTTTCGATCTGGTAGTGAGAGGCGGAAAGACCAGTTAGACTTTCAAACATCAAGTTCCATAACCCTCAAAAACTTCGAAGATTTTTCCCCATCATCCTCTGATGTTTTTATTCCCGATAACTTTTCATGCCCTTCCAGCTCTGAAAGCTCTATTGGTATCGATAAATACCAAAATATCAATTCTACGCGCGGTTCTGCCAGTATTATTGATATAAATGCTGATGGTGCTAATCAACACGTTTGTCCAGACCTAGCGGACCACTATGACCTTATTGCACAGAACTTGGTCAACGAAGACCTGCAAAGGTAAGAAACGAAAGGTAAATGATGGAAATGAAAAAACAGCACGAAAAAGACAAAAAAATAAAAGTGGTTGGAAAAGAAATGCTGCAGCTATTGCAAGGAAGAAGGGAGAAGAATATATTTCCTATAAAAACAAGGTTATTCCTAAAAAACCAGTCCGAGAAGGTATTTTGTGTAATAAAAGTTGTAGGCTTCGGTGCTCGGAAAAATTTCCAGTTGAAGATAGACAGGTTATTCTAAAGAGCTTTTATTCCCTAGATGTTAATGGTAAGAACGCCTTACTTTATGGCTCGATTGTTAGCAAGCCTATATTAAGACTTCGGTATAGCACCAATACCCACAAATCAGCTTCATACAAATACTTTGTTAAATATAAAAGCCAAACCATGCAAGTTTGTAAAGTGGGACTTTGCGCATTATACCAAATCGGCAAGAAAAAAGTTGATATCGTAATAAAGAACATTAAAAGCGGATATTCTGCTCCAAAGAATGACGCCAGAGGTAAGCACCACAATCAACCACATAACATGGATGAAGAGGTTGTGGACTTTATTAAAGCCCATATTTCAAGCTTTCCTGCTGAACAGTCCCATTATTCTCGAAACAAAAATATGCACAGGCGCTATTTGTCTCCATTATTAAGTTTAAGTATGATGCATAACCTGTATTTGGAAAGGTGCGAAGAAGAAAACTTAACTGAAAAGTTTAAAGTCAAGAGAGGCGCATATAACAAAATCTTTGTTACAGAATTTAATTTATCTTTTGGACGTCCAAAAAGCGATACATGTGCAACGTGCGATGCTGGGAACCCAAATGAGGAACATATATTGGGGTATCGTGCGGCTATAGAAGCAATGAAATGCGATAAAGAAAGCTCTCGATCTTGTATGGAGGTTCTTTACGTAACAGTGGATCTACAGCAAGTAATGCCCTTGCCGAAATTGACCACATCAAAAGCATTTTATCTGAGACAACTTTCATTTTATAACTTGGGCATTCATGTTGTCGACGGATTGTCGAACGAAAAGGCTGTTTGTTGCACGTGGACTGAAGACATAGGGGGCCGTGGAAGTTTTGAAGTTGCTAGCGCTCTCTTAAGGTTTGTGGAGATACATCCAAGTTGTCAAGGCAAAGATCACTTAATAATTTGGTCGGATTCGTGTTCCGGGCAGAATAAAAATTTTAATTTAGTTGTCCTATACCAATATTTGGTCCTAAAAGGGTATTTTAAAATAATCGATCATAAATTTCCTGAAGTGGGACATTCCTATTTGGATTCAGATCGCGATTTTGGACGTATAGAAAAAGCCTTGAGAAGAAATGAGGCAATCTATACACCTGAGCAGTACCGAAGAATAATAGAAAAGGCCTCACGAAATCATGAAGTTATTGATATGAGTGACCATTTTAGAAAAATTGGCGACATGCAAGAGAATCTAAATTTGATCAACCGAAAAAAAAATACAGCTAATGAAAATATCAACTTTAAGGAAAGCGTAAAATGGATTAGGGTAAATCAGTATGGATCTTATTTGTATAAGAAAAGTTATGATGAAACTGCTTCATTTCAAGAGGTCGATATTTTGAAAAGAAGGGGTGAAGTTGATCCAAATTTTGTAGTGCCACGAGTCGATGGAAAATACGGCAATTTGACGGCGGAAAAAAAGTTAAACCTTCAGCAGCAATTAAAATTTGTAAAAGCAGAATATCGGTACTTTTATGAATCAATTCTTAAATAAATACAATACTTTTTCCAATGTTATTATTTTATTTTAGAAAGTTGTGTCTTTCATTCACAAATATTTAAATTCTTTAAAGAAACTTTTTTGGTGGAAGAAGGGGGTATGTTCCGTTTTTTTCAAATAAAGTACTAAAAATAAACTTTTTATTTCTCAACCATTATGAATATGTGCAACGTTTTTTATGCCTTTGCATAATTTTTATGTAATTTTTTTTAAGAGATGTGGAAAAACCTCAAATGTTTAAGCAAAACTTTAAAGTCGATTTTCTCGTTTCACTCAAAATGCGAGATACCCCTTCATCCATGCATGTCTTCATATATGGTTGACTTTCCGGCATCCGTACATACATGCATCCATTGTACAGGTAGGTACTGCTTGTTTGTGTTGGATAAAATATGAAGTGTAGAAGTAAATAATACAAATGTGAATTATTGGGAAACTATTGGAGCAGTAGTATTTATTACATATTTATAGACAAAAATGTTAATCGAGTATCGATTATGAAGACATAAATAATAAAAAATGCATAAAAATTTGAAAAGCAATTCCGCATTAGCTAACTGAGTAAGACCAAGTAAAATAAAATAACGGTGGTAGCTTTAAATTTAAAACTGTTAGGGAAACTGAAAATAATTTCAGTCGAGAAATTAAGGGAAGGTTCACCCTTATCAACAAGTGCTACTCTGGCAACCGAGAAGTAAAGTCCTCTCTCGACGAAAAAATATCAAATTCTATAAGTCTTTCATAATACCTGCCCTGATGTTCCGTTCAGAAACATAGATAACGCAATCCCTCCCGCGATGCCAAGGGCGAGTCTAGAAGAAAATTTGACGATAAGCTGTACGAGCTTAACGCCTTGAGAGACCTTCTTGAGTATAAGACCTCTCAAAATGATTAAAAAAGTCATAGACACTGAAACCCGAAATCCAATCAAAAACAGTAACTTAAAAAAATGTATTTTTTTTTTATTTAATTACTTGTTTGTTGACTGTATTTAAAACTATACAATATTAATACATATACCTGCTATGAACGACTACTAAATAAAATTACACTTTTCAACCCACTTGACAGCATGAAACTTAAAATAATTTAGACATGTTAACAAAACTCTTCATAATAAATATTCAAAAATTTAACAAACCTGTTATAAATAAAATAAGTAAGGAAAGCTGTCTTCGGCTGTGCCGAAGGCTATATACCTTTCATGAATAAGCGTCACGATTTTCACTGTTCGATCCCCAGTACAGCCTGTTTCAATTTAACTATATTTACTATACACATTACACATCTTTGTTATAATTTAAAAAAACTTACAAAATAATAGGATCCGAGTTATCGGAACAATCGATTGTATGGAGGCTATATGTATATTATACGTGTTCAATTGTACTGACTTACACTATACACATTACATATGTAGAAAGTACTAAAGGTGCAATATTTTACGTTCCTAACTTTTTAAATGCGGAAGTATTGGCCGAAAAACCTTATATCGGAACAACCGGTTGTATGGGGCTATATGTTATATTTACCCGATCTTCTTGATTTTCCTCTACACACTACATAAATTGAAAGTACTCAAGTTGCAAAATTTTATGTTCCCAACTTTTTAATTGCAGAAGTTTTGGCCAAAAATTCTTATATCTGAACAATCGGTTGTATGGGGGCTATATGTTACATTTGCCCGATCTCGTTGATTTTCACTATATACACTCCATAAATAGAAAGTACTCGAGTTGCAAAATTTTACGTTCCTAACTTTTTAATTGCAGAAGTTTTGGTCAAAAAACCTTATATCTGAACAATCGGTTGTATGGGGGCTATATGTTACATTTGCCCGATCTTTTTGATTTTCTCTATATACACTACATAAATAGAAAGTACTCGAGATGCAAAATTTTACGTTCCTAACTTTCTAATTGCAGAAGTTTTGGCCAAAAAACCTTATATCTGAACAATCGGTTGTATGGGGGCTATATGTTACATTTGCCCGATCTTGTTGATTTTCACTATATACACTACATAAATAGAAAGTACTCGAGTTGCAAAATTTTACGTTCATAACTTTTTAATTGCGGAAGTTTTGGCCAAAAAACCTTATATCTGAACAATCGGTTGTATGGGGGCTATATGTTACATTTGCCCGATCTTGTTGATTTTCACTATATACACTACATAAATAGAAAGTACTCGAGTTGCTAAATTTTACGTTCCTAACTTTTTAATTGCAGACGTTTTGGCCAAAAATTCTTATATCTGAACAATCGGTTGTATGGGGGCTATATGTTACATTTGCCCGATCTCGTTGATTTTCACAATATACACTACATAAATAGAAAGTACTCGAGTTGCAAAATTTTACGTTCCTAACTTTATAATTGCGGAAGTTTTGGCCAAAAAACCTTATATCTGAACAATCGGTTGTATGGGGGCTATATGTTATACTGGTCCGATCTTGTCAGTTCCGACAAATGATTCCTATAATACAAAATGGTGGCCACATACAAAATTTCAGCCAGATATCTCAAAAATTGAGGGACTAGTTTGCGTTCAAACAGACAGACGGACAGACGGACAGACGGACATGGCTAAATCAACTCAGCTTGTCATCCTGATCATTTCGGTATACTTATTGATGGGTCCATCTCTTCTTCTCATACTTACAAACATCGGACCAAAGTTATAATACCATTTCATGTTCATGAAAGGTATAAAAATAAAAACAAATACACACTGAACCAAAAACGTACATGTTTTGTACGAACAAAGTTTCATAGAAGTTCACGCTGATTTTTTCTTAGAATCTAAGAAAAATTTCATATATTTTAAGAAAAGTTTCTTATTATATATGAAAAAATACGGTAAATTTTATTAACGTCAGAACTGCGTTCATAAAATATAAGAACTAAAATTCATTAATTTTTTAGCTGAATTTGTTCTTAAATATTACGAATTTGCTCTTAAATTTTAAGAAATTACGTACGTACAATTTTTTTACTATGATTATAAGAACTTTTTCTAAATATTTAGAACTTGTTTCGTAGATTTTAAGAACTATTTCTTCTATTTTAGGAAAGCGTCATCGATTGAACCAAAACATTCTTAACTAGAGCAGACAGCTGCCACTGTTTAAATTTTTTTTATTAATACAATTTATTGAAAAGATCGTGTGTTAAAAATTAAACATATAGTAATTATGTATATTAAAAAAAAGAAAAAGAAACAAGTTCGCTATTATGAAGTGTAGTGTGTGATAAAGACTTGTTAAGTCCCGAGAAATTAACGTTTCACTTAAAAGAACCCACATAAGAAGACATCTGGATATAAACAAAAAGACTTCAACCTCAACTGAAGCAGCATCATATTAAGCTGCAGCCGTACCAGAGCGACATTATGCAACAACACCAACTTCAGCTGAAGCACAATTACATATGTACTACTTATTTCAGCCCTCCTTTTATACATACAAACTCCTTTTGCTAATGAATGTTTAACTTTAATTATTTTTTTTTATGAAAATACGTTACCTTTGTAAAAGAAATAAGTATGTCAATTAAAATAAAACATTCCAACTGAATTTCATGATTTTTAAAATTCAGGAATGGATCCATACATTCTAAGAATGAGTTCGTAAAATTTATGAATGGACTCATACATTCTAAGAATGAGTTCGTAAAATTTAGAATGGATTCATACAATCTAGGAATGAGTTCATAAAATTTGAAATGGATTCATACATTCTAAGAATGAGTTCGTAAAATTTATGAATGGATTCATACAATCTAAGAACGAGCTCGTATAATTTATGAATGGATTCATACATTCTAAGAATGAGTTCGGAAAATTTAAAATGGATTCATACAATCTAGGAATCAGTTCGTAAGATTTAAGAATGGATTAATACATTCTAAGAACGAGTTCGTATAATTTATGAATGGATTCATACAATCTAAGAACGAGCTCGTATAATTTATGAATGGATTCATACATTCTAAGAATGAGTCGTATAATTTATGAATGGACTGACATATTCGTTCGTATGAGTTCGTAAAATTTAATAATCTTTTCATACATTCTATGAATACGGTTGTACAATTAATAAATGGTTTGTCATATTCTAAGAATGAGTTCGTACAATTTACGTTTCATACGTTCTAAGAATGAGGTCGTAGTATGTATTGACATATTCTAACAATGATTTCGTAGATTGTAAGAATGAGTTCTTGGATTTTAAGTATTATTATTAAAATTTAGTTTGACATGAATATTTACGAATTTTTGTTCTTAAATTCTACGAAAACGTTCTTTGGAGAGCTTTTAATGAAAAAAATTCGTAAAATATATGTACTTTTTCGTAGAAAATATGTACTTTTTTGGTTCAGTGCACAATAGCTAATCAATAGGCAAAATAGTGTTAGATAAAAAAACACGAGATCACATGAAAAATCAAGCTCCTATAGTCACATGCATTTACATCAGCACACACACTTATGCATATTTAACTCTATTAAATTTAAAAAGTATTGTATTTCAGTATACATCATGTAAAGCATATAAAAGAGTTATTCGAATCAAATGAAATGTAGAGCTTGTTGAATGCAACTTCCGTTTCCGTTTTATTTGGCACACTGATAGAAATGCTTGTGACAATATCACTATTGATGGCGGCGAGTTTGATGCAATATTCATTCAGAATGAGCGAGTTATCAAATATTATTTGCACCCAATAAAAAGTCAAATGACATGTCAACCATTTCCATATGATGTAAGAATTTCTATTGTCGCTATATCCATATCCATATTTACTGCATAGTAATAATGGTAGAGACAGCGCATTAATATATATGGGCGAAATGTAAATTTTTCAGGGACGCATAATCATAATCATAATAGTACAACAATTTTTACTACGGATTACCTAACAATATTAAAACTTGTTGGAGCGTTTTTTTGGATTCAAAATTTTTGAAGTTATCTTCTTGGGCGGCGATATGAAGTTTCGATTGAGAGTTGTTTCACACATAGATACATTTACTTACGTGTGTATAATCGCGAACCGAAATAAAACTACTACGTTTGAAGGGAAAAAGGCCGCAGCCAAAAAAACCCTTTTTATTAAGTAACTAACGCACTCTGCTCTAGCACACTATGCATAGTTATCTTTACCGATTTTATTTACATCATTTTTGGTTATCAAATTATTCTATTGACACACTTGCACTCGCACACTTCTCCTTCCTTTTTGTACCGCGTCTTGCTCACTACTGGTTCACTCGCTCAAGTCTATCATTACTCTTTTCTCTATGTGAATTCACTCAATCGAGGCAAGCCATGACAAGCTGCACTCAAAAACGTATTTTCGAGCGGTAAATTTATCGGGCAGACGCATTGCCCTGCGTGACCATTAGGACGCGCAATGGCAAATGCCCCTGTACGAAACAGTGCCAGCGAAAACCTATGGTTTTCTAACCAAACTAAATACAAATAAATACAAATGTAATGACGTAATTCTCTAGCACCGAAGACTTTATCTTCACTGCTGCTCCGCCATGTCTGCTTCCACGGGTAATACGCAAACCTCTTGTACAGGTCGTCTTAGTTTGCTTCTTTTTGTCTGCACTACAACAGATGGAACTAGTTTGGACCAGCTCGACTATTCGCCTCAATGCCACTGGGCTGGTTGAAAGTTTTCTGCTTTGATTATAACCATTTGCCCCACTTTACAATTTTCTCGCACCCTGCGCCATATCTTTCGTTCTTGCAAACGGTTCAAGTAGTTAACTTGCCATCGGTTCCAAAAATGCTTATGATACAGCCTCAATCTCTACCAAAGCGTTGCTAGCTGGTCTTTTGCCAGCGTTTTCTAGACCACAAAATGGAATTTCATGGATTTCAAAGCTGCCTTATGGATCACACTTTGATGTGGTGCAGCTGGAATCATAGAGCGCCACTCAGTTCCTTTCATTGCCAAATGCTCCAATGTATCTTGCCCCCTCAGTGATCAACTGCTCTTTTCATCATTTTACTAGCCCCAACCAACGTCGTCGCTTTATCGCTAAAAAGCTTTGCCCATCGACCACGTCTTCCAAAAAATCTTCCATAGCATGCAATAAACGATTGCGTCGTTAGATCTAGCCCCAAGTCAATGTGTACAGCTCGAGTTTTTAAGCATACAAACACAACGAAACAAAATTTTGTTCTATCAATATAATCGTCTCGCACCCTCACACGCACTCCGAATGGTCCTGCATAATCTAGCCCACAATGCAGGAATGGCTTGCCCTTGCACCCTCTCAGTAGGTAAATCCGCCATCAATTGCTGTTCAAGCTTGTAGTTGTATCGCACACATACTATACATTTATGCAGACATTTTCTGAGCTCATCTCTTAATCGTGGAATCCAATATTTCTGCCTGATGTAATTAGTCAGTACTTGCATCGCCCCATGCTTAATCTGTCTATGACCATAGTCAGCTATCAAATAAGCTAACATGGAACCTTTAGCGACAATCGCTTGGTATCTTGCCTCATATTCTAGCCCTGCTCCAGCCAATCACCCTCCAGCTCTCAAAATACCATTTTTTATCCAATATCGGATGCAATAATTCTATTTTACTGTGCTCCGGGAGTCTGCTCTCGTTCTTTACCAGTGCCATCTCTTCTTTACCAGTTTCATATCATCTACTTTTGCTGTGAATCTTCCATTGCCCACAATTTCTCATGCTCCGTTGGCAAGTCTGGTATTGCCTTCATGCGTCTTGGTCTACGCCTCTTACACGGAATTTTGCTGCTATCACGAGTCGCCCACCATTCTTTCATCTTATCAATGAATCGCTTTACATACCTAAATACATTCAAGATGCCCTCCAAGTTATTCTAGTATTGGGTAAGAGGTATCAGCTCACCCCTTTCCCCATTTTTGGCACAAAAATCTCAAGCTCCGCCCGATAGGTATTTATGATATTTACTTTCAATTCCGCTTGTGTGTCTTTGCAATCTCTTATTTTAGCTTGTTGGAACTTATCTGCTGGCTATTGCGCCCTAGGAAGAGATAGCCACTCTGGGCCATTCAACCAAAGCCCACTGCCCACTAGCTCACCAGGCCTTAAGCCTCTACTTAATGAGTCGCAGGATTATCTTCCGACCTTACATGTTACCAGTTTTTCGCTGTGGTGTTATCCAATACAGTGCATCCAGCGAATCTGTCAACAAGGTATAATTGATCTCGCCCCAGTTCGTCGCCCTCTTAACTTCCAGCAGTAATCTGGACAAAAGCTCACAAGCTGACAACTCCAACCTCGGTGTCGTCACTTTCTTTACTGGTGCTACCCTTGTTTTGGATACTATTAATCTGCACCCAACCTTTCCGTTATCTTGCACCGTTCGAGCATATATAACTGCCCCATAGGCTGATTCGGACGCATCAGCGAAATCGTGTAGCTCTACTTGCCCCAAAGAATGTGTACCAAGCCATATCGGTATCCCGAAATCTTCAAGCTTTCTCATCTCGCTCCAATAATCTTTGAATCTCGATTCTAGCTCCGATGGTAATTTTTCATCCCACTCTAACTTTAAGCGCCATAAGTCCTGTATCAGGATTTTTCCTATTACAATTACTGCAGAAATGTAGCTTGCCCTTGCACCCTCTCAGTTGGTAAATCAGCCATCAATTGCTGTTCAAGCTTGTAGTTGTATCGCACACATACTATACATTTATGCAGACATTTTCTGAGCTCATCTCTTAATCGTGGAATCCAATATTTCTGCCTGATGTAATTAGTCAGTACTTGCATCGCCCCATGCTTAATCTGTCTATGACCATAGTCAGATATCAAATAAGCTAACATGGAACCTTTAGTGACAATCGCTTGGTGTCTTGCCTCATATTCTAGCCCCGCTCCAGCCAATCACCCTCCAGCTCTCAAAATACCATTTTTTATCCAATATCGGATGCAATAATTCTATTTTACTGTGCTCCGGGAGTCTGCTCTCGTTCTTTACCAGTGTCATCTCTTCTTTACCAGTGTCATCATCATCTACTTTTGCTGTGAATCTTCCATTGCCCACAATTTCTCATGCTCCGTTGGCAAGTCTGGTATTGCCTTCATGCGTCTTGGTCTACGCCTCTTACACGGTCTTTTGCTGCTATCACGAGCAGGGATGTGATAAGTGGGCTTTTCCTACCAAAACTGGTAGGTTTTTTTCCTGTTGGTAGGATGGTTGGACGATTTAAGTTTTGGTAGGTTTTTACCTTCCTTCGAGTAACATCAATGTCTTTCTGCAAAGTCAAATTATTCAAAGTCAAGTCTCATTCTTCTGTGTTTGGAAGAAGTGGCTTTCATAGCAAATATGTATGTATGATTACTTTTGATCTGGAAATTCGTATCACAAATGACGGGGTTTACTTAGGAAGTTATTGCATAATTTGTTTTTTTTTTTCAAAATCTGAGTACTTGATTAAGGGCGAATTCAAGAGTGATTTTTTTAGATACTGCAACGCTCCGTCGCATTATTTGGACCTTTGAAGTCAGTATTTTGCCATGATAATTTTGATACATGCTGTAGTATTACATAAACACACCGCCCTTTTTCGTCTAATTGTCATGTGCACAAAAATGCATAAACAAATAAGAGTGTAAACAACAACACTTTACCCAAATTAGTTACAATGAACTCAACGGGAGTTTATGCAAAGACAGCACATGCCGCATATAGCGAGAGTCTTGTTACACTTGTGCGGATGGTCAAAGACACCGCCAAAGACAGTCGCATTGCCTAACTGAGTCACAACGCCAGTTCGCCAGTTGGCCAATACGACTGTCATACCGACACATTTATTGTATACTGTAAATAGTTTGTAAGTATTAGTGTAAGAATTTTGTATAAAAGAAAGTTAAGTCAATAAAGAATAACATTCACTGATCGAACTTCCAAAGTTTAATTGATCGTGGCTATATGGCGATCCTGCCAGGCTTTAAAAGGCGAAACCGCCAGCCAGATAAAATAATATACACTTTGGCTTTAAAAGGCGATACCGCCAGCCGAAAATAAAAAAAATTTTTTTAAATAATTTACTTGGCTATACACAGCGATATCGCTAGCCATGATTAGAAGG
The DNA here is from genome assembly GCA_964058755.1 of Campiglossa producta. Lineage (NCBI taxonomy): Eukaryota > Metazoa > Arthropoda > Insecta > Diptera > Tephritidae > Campiglossa > Campiglossa producta. Next base: position 43,097 of record CAXKVI010000265.1, read on the forward strand.
ACGCTCCATTAGCAAGAAGGACAATTAAAAAACCATCACTGAAGGGACTGGCCCTCGTGGTGTACCAGCAAGGGCGGCAAGCAAAAAAAAACAAACTAACATCACTGAGGGACTGGCCCTCGTGGTGTACCAGCGAAGGCAGCAACATAACAGGGTGGCTCGAAACGCACTGAATGTATTGAGGTAACATGGTATCGTAAAGGCACTGAAGATAAACGTTGTGAAGACATAACAGATGGAATTGAGTCAGGTTCGTGGCAGTCGTATGCGTACATAAAAAGGGTGGAATATTAAGGACTGGCAGCAAAATGATGGCGGCATAGCTTTAAGTATATATATATGTAATTAAATAAATAAGTTTTTTAGAAAACTTCGGCACGCCTTATGGTCGCCATCCAAATAGCAGTAATTTGCTTAGGGGTAAAAGTTTAAAAATTAAATATTGAAAATTTTGTTTATATAACCGAATTTTTACGAAATATAATGCAAAAGATTTCGACTCAAGAGGAGTCTGATAAAATATTCCAAGAAGAAATTGATCAACTTTTTCAAAAGTGTATAGACACATTTATTAAAGGTTCAAATCAGATCCTCGAGAGTCGCAAATCCGAAAAAATTGGCCCTAAACCGATTACTATTGAAGAGTATCGGAAAAGGAATAAAATAAATAAAACGGAAAAAATTCCTAAAACCCCTGCCCCAAACATTGTACATAAACGAAAAAGGGCAGGCAGAAAAGTAAAAAGAAGAATAGAGTTAGCTAAATTGCATCAACAATTTAACTTTGCCACTAACTCTGATGAAAGATTAAAAATTCAAGAAAAAATAAAATTGTTAAGACATCAATAATAATAAAAAAAAAAAAATTGAGTAAATTCAAATGCTTTTTCAAATTAAATTATTTTAAATAAATTTTCTTCTTATGGATAGTGCATTGCCCGATGATCTTGATTACGACGCAATAAACAGAATTGTGGATAACTTAGAGCGTGAAAACGCAGACATTGCTCGTAAATCAAGATCACGAGATAAGGGAAGTAACAGACATAATTTAAATTGCTTAAGGAAATTTTGGATATTTATAGGAATGGGTAGAGAACCTACAATGGAAGATTTATTATATCCTTCCACAATAGTAGAAGAAGTAAATAGATGGATAAGTAAAGTACATCCTGAAAATAAATTTTAATTAAAAACAGAAAAAAAATTTTTTTATGAATAAATAAAAATTTAAATACGTAAAATTTTTTTTATTAAATAAATAAAGTTAGTTTAGAAAATAAAGTTTAATTTAAAATTAAAAACAAAAAAAATTTTTTTTTATGAATAAACAAAAATTTGAACTCGAAAAATTTTTCTATTAAATTTTAAAATGACTTGGTGGAAAATTGCACTAAACGGCATCTTAATAGGAATAGCAGGATACGAAGTAGGAAAAGAAACTTCAGGTGAAGACACCTACGATACTAAAATAGTTAAATATGAACCACACCCTATCGTGGAAAACAAGGCAGAAATGTCCGATAAGTGGTTGACCGCTTTTGTATGCGTAGCTACATTTTTAATTGTCACAATAATAATTCTATTAAAAAATTATATAAAGAACAAATTGAGACAATTGAATAATGTACAACAACGCATCTAAGCAAAAGACAACATCAAAAAACTTTTTTAAAAAAGGGAACACAAATAATAATAATAAGCAAAATTAAATAAAGAAACTAATAATGTAAATAAGCCAATTTTCACCTTATTTAAGAAAATTTTAAATTTGTAATAAAGAAAAATCGTACCACAATGGGTGAAAGTACGTTAAAGATTGAGATTTATCTATTTCTCATCTCCCTTTCGGTTGAACTAAAGATTAACTCGTGCTATGCCGAAGGCACTAATCGTTATAGAAAGGGCAAGAGCAATACAAAAAGCCAACTGCCACCTAATTATCCCCAGTTAAAAGACAAATGGGAAGAATCGTTAGAAAAATGTTTCGAATTAATCGAAAACAAATACAAATACATAAATAAGACAATTAAAACTAAAAGAGAACTGGTTGTCAAGCAATTGACAATATTAATAAAATTTGTCAACAATATAACGAAAATAATAGGATACGTATATATCCAAGTGGCTAATATTCACCAAAAAGATGGACAACAAACCTTGTTCATAAATATAATAACATACCCGGCAGATAAACTCAATAAAAAACAAGCAGTATCAACTTCGTTCGAAGAAAACATTCTAACTAAGTTCAACAAGTTCTCACCAAAGAAGAGTAAGAAGGTGAAAAACAAAACCAAAGTTTCCCCAAAAAAGAATACCAAAATGGCACAGACAGCTATAGAATTTATTAAAACAGCGTCATCAATGCTACCAGAGTTTGATGGTAAGCCTGAGAATCTACATAGTTTCCTAGATGCACTCGATATACTTGAGCAAATCAAGGATACACACGCGGCATTGGCCATTACCATGATAAAAACAAAGCTGAAAGGTACAGCAAGGAATTTTATTAGTAATGAGACCACGATCGAACAAATAAAAAACAAATTAAAGACCGCAATAAAGGGTGAATCAGTGGAGGTTTTGACCGCTAAACTACTGAATATCCAACAGCGTAGCAAAACTGCTAACCAATACACAGCGGAAATTGAAAAAATCACAAGATCATTAGAAGGAGCATATATGTCTGATGGATTAAACCCAGACTTAGCCACGAGATATTCAACACAGGCAGCAGTTAAGGCCATGTGCAAAAACTGCTCTAATGACAAGGTCAAGATGATCATGCAAGCAGGAACGTTCTCGACAATGAACGATGCAATCTCCAAATTTATCAACAGCTGTACAGAAAAAGCGAACAGCACAAGCAAAAACTTGCATAGACGCCAACAAAATTACTCGAGAAGTAATTATCACACGAATAGCCAAAGTAATAATTACAGAAGAAATAAAATGCAATCAGCTAAAAATTAAAGAAAATTAGCTCGTTTTCGAAAGAAAATTTGTAGCATAAAAACCGATTGTTGAGGATAAGATTGACTTAGGACAATACTTTACCAGGCTGAAATAAGCCGGCAATCCGGAAAAAATGAAAAATACAGTTGTCCATAGGGACAAATTGTTTAAATAATAATTACTCGAGTAGAAGCATTTATAAAATAAAAAATTGGTACCAAGTTCTCCAAAAAAAAAAGTTTAATAATCAACCAACAATACATATATAAAGTTTAATATATAAAAAAAAAAAAAAAGAGAAGATTTAATTAACCAATGATACATATAAAGCGTAATATAAAATAAATAAAAAATAAAAATAAAAATTTTATTAAAATATCATAAAAATATTAGTAAGGAAATTAACATAGGAGATTTAGTTTTAGTTAGAGAAGAGGCCTCTCATAAGTTAGAGAATAGATATACAGGACACTATAAAGTTAAAGCAATTGATAAAAATAACAACTATACATTAATTCCACATAGCATAGGAGATAGTAATAAAAACAAAAAGGAAATCGTAATTCATAAGAATAGGCTTAAACCAATTTAAAAAACATTTAAAAATAAGCATAGCACTTTATCCATAATAAATTCGTAATACAAAAAAAGAGGCATTTTTTTTTACACAGGCATTCAAATTTACTCAATCCGATATACGGCACAAGCCGTATACAAACAAACACAAAACAATGGTAACAAGACACTAAACAATTAAAATTTTGTCAATCCAAACAAAACGTCAAACGGTTCATTAACTCAGAAAAATAGACATATATAGTTGATTACAAATATATATATCTATTTTTTTTTAAGGGGGAAGGTGTAGTATTACATAAACACACCGCCCTTTTTCGTCTAATTGTCATGTGCACAAAAATGCATAAACAAATAAGAGTGTAAACAACAACACTTTACCCAAATTAGTTACAATGAACTCAACGGGAGTTTATGCAAAGACAGCACATGCCGCATATAGCGAGAGTCTTGTTACACTTGTGCGGATGGTCAAAGACACCGCCAAAGACAGTCGCATTGCCTAACTGAGTCACAACGCCAGTTCGCCAGTTGGCCAATACGACTGTCATACCGACACATTTATTGTATACTGTAAATAGTTTGTAAGTATTAGTGTAAGAATTTTGTATAAAAGAAAGTTAAGTCAATAAAGAATAACATTCACTGATCGAACTTCCAAAGTTTAATTGATCGTGGCTATAGTTAATGTTAATGTAATTCGGTAGTTATAGACTAGCTATCAACAATATAATACAATGTTTTCGAACAGAAAAACCAACATTAGAGTAGGATTGACACACCATCCTATGTATTTTTTCATAATTTGCAGAAAGTGAGTTACGTGTTTCAGGTAATATAAAATCTTCAAATCGCTGGCAACGAGCTGTGACGAATATCTATTATATTTATGAAATGCATATGGATTTGTT
>CAXKVI010000265.1:47741-67741 GCA_964058755.1 Campiglossa producta
CAAGTCTAGACCAAATTGAATAGAAAAATTAATATATATTTTTTCTTTAAATCAAATAAAAAATCCATATAAAGTGTCTTAAATATTGCTAAGTTATGGTTAAAGAAAAAAGCTAGAAAATCCTCAAACTTTTTTTGACCTAACCAGAATTTGTAATTTACCCCCTCTAAAAAGATTTAAAAACACGCCTGTATAATAAATCTATTATATTAGTAGGCTAACAAATTTTACATATAAATATTTGCCAAGCTTAAACCCATACTAAATATGCATAAATATTTATTTGCTTCATTTATCTGTAATAAGCGAATGAAAATTTCTCATGCCACTTGAATTGGTTATCTGACAATCAATTTGTACATAAAGCGATAGCCCAGTGGGAAGCGTCGGGGGTAGTGGTCGAGGGGTTAATGGTTCAAGTACAGCTATCGGCCACATTTTTTTTTTTATTTTTTGTCATTGAAAATTGTTTTTATTTTTTCAATATATAAATATTTCTTATCTTGACTTTTTTAAAATTTTTATGTTTGTGATCTCTATTTTCGAGAAAAAAAAATTGCTGAATATTTTTAGTTGACGGAAAGCATATGCATACATACCACCCATTATAGAAATGCGATAACCGCTTATTCAATTTGGGTTTTTTTGTCTAATTTTTGATGATATAAGATCGAAGTTGCGAAATTTTTTCAAACACAGTAGTCTATTTATCGGACTTCGGTAGATTACTTCTATAAATTTTAGTGATTTCGACCGTTTGAGACAAAGTTGTTGATAGACTCCCTATTTAAAATATAAAAATCGACAACATATTTAATATGTACTTCAATTTTGAACTAAATCAAGTGGTTAGCGGTCGTCTTAAATTTTACTGAAGGCAACAACTGATTTCTATTCATATGTACATATGTATTAACTTTTAAAAGGGCAGATCAGATTTGCAACCCGAGCCCCAAACAAGACTAGACCAAATTGACTAGAAAAATTAATATATATTTTTTCTTTAAATCAAATAAAAAATCAATATAAATTGTCTTAAATATTGCTAAGTTATGGTTAAAGAAAAAAGCTAGAAAATCCTCAAACTTTTTTTGACCTAACCAGAATTTGTAATTTACTCCCTCTAAAAAGATTTAAAACCACGCCTGTATAATAAATTTCTATAAAAAGAACTCATTTTCTGCAAAATGAACCTTTCACTCTTTCACTCAACAAGCTCCTCCATTTATTAGAGAAACTATTTTCATTCTCTCGCTCATTGCCCATACAGCTTGAATTGGTGATTTGACAATAAATTCGTAGATAAAGCAGTAGAGCAGTGGTTAGCGCATCGGATAGCGAGCGAACTGTTGTAGGTTCGAGAACAGCTCCGGGCTACAATTTTTTTTTTTCATTGAAAATAGTTTTTCTTTTTTAAAACATCTTTAGGTATATGAGTATTTCTAATCTTGATTTTTTATAAGCTCATTAAAATTTCATAAGAAATATTTTTATATTTGTGATACTTTTTTCGGAAAAAACTTACTGCGAATAATTTCATAAATATACATACATACCACCCATTATAGAAATGAGATAACCGCTTATACAATTTGGGTTTTTTGGTAAGTTTTTCCGAAAATTAAATTTTTTTTAAACATACCCCCATATTCATAAAAAATAAAATTGGTTTATAAAGCTTTTTAAAATGACATTTTCATACAAATTTTGAATAATAAGAGCTTAATAAACCTTTTATATTTTTTATGAATAAGTGGGATATGTTTATCGGACTTCGGTAGATTATTTCTATAAATTTTGAAATATAAAAATCCATAATTTTTCACAGGTCCTTAAATTTTGTACTAAACGAAGTGGTTAGAGGTCAACTAAAATATTACTAAAGACAACAACTCATTTCTATTCATCCAGATTTATAACCCGTACACCAAACAAGTCTAGACAAAATTTGACCACTTCTCAAACTGTTTTTCCAAAAGGCTACATTTTGCCCGGTTTCAATATACCTACTTTTTTTTTTCAAAAATCAAATCAAAAATCAATATAAAATGTCTTTTTAAATATTTTCAAGTTAGGGTTAAGGAAAAAAGCTAGAAAACCCTCAAACTGTTTTTGCATAAGGCTAGATTTTGCGAGGTTTAGCCACTTTTGAATAACTTTTTTTGTTAAATCAACATACCCACATTTTTTTTAAATCAAATCAAAAATCGATATGAAATGTCTTTTTAAATATTTCTAAGTTACGGCTAAGGAAAAAAGCTAGAAATTCCTCAAAGCCTACATTTTGCCCGGTTTCACCACTTTTTAATATTTTTTTTTTTAATCAATATACGTACTATTTTTTTCAAAAATCAAATCAAAAATCGATATAAAATGTCTTTTTAAATATTTCTAAGTTATGGTTGAGGAAAAAAGCTTAAAAACCCTCAAACTGTTTTTGCATAAGGCTAGATTTTGCCCGGTTTAACCAATTTTGAATAACTTTTTTTTTAAATCAACATACCCACATTTTTTCAAAAATCAAATCAAAAATCGATATGAAATGTCTTTTTAAATATTTCTAAGTTATGGCTAAGGAAAAAGGCTAGAAAATCCGGTTTCAATATACCTACAAAAATCAAATCAAAAATCAATATAAAATGTCTTTTTAAATATTTTCAAGTTAGGGTTAAGGAAAAAAGCTAGAAAACCCTCAAACTGTTTTTGCATAAGGCTAGATTTTGCGAGGTTTAGCCACTTTTGAATAACTTTTTTTGTTAAATCAACATACCCACATTTTTTTTAAATCAAATCAAAAATCGATATGAAATGTCTTTTTAAATATTTCTAAGTTACGGCTAAGGAAAAAAGCTAGAAAATCCTCAAAGCCTACATTTTGCCCGGTTTCACCACTTTTTAATATTTTTTTTTTTTTAATCAATATACGTACTATTTTTTTCAAAAATCAAATCAAAAATCGATATAAAAAGTCTTTTTAAATATTTCTAAGTTATGGTTGAGGAAAAAAGCTTAAAACCCCTCAAACTGTTTTTGCAAAAGGCTACATTTTGCCCGGTTTCACCACTTTTGAATATTTTGTTTTTTTAAATCAATATACGTACTATTTTTTTTCAAAAATCAAATCAAAAATCGATAAGAAATGTATTTTTAAATATTTTTAAGTTATGGTTAAGGAAAAAAGATAGAAAAACCTTTAACAGTTTTTCAAAAGGCTAGATTTTGGCTGATTTTACCACTTTGAATACATTTTTTTTTTAATCAACATACCAACATTTTTTTTTAATCAAATCAAAAATCAAATTAAAATGTCTTCTAAATATTGCTAAGTTATGGATAAAGAGAAAAGCTAGAAAAACCTTTAAGGGCCACTTGCATAAAAGCCGATTAAGCCTAATCGGTGATTAACTTGACAGCTAACCATACAAAATACGTCAATTAAACTCCGGTTAGTCGTTATCAGCTTTTATGCAAGCGGCCCTAACTGTTTTTGCAAAAGCATAGATTTGCCCTAACCAGCATTTGTAATTTACCAACACTAAATAATAAATTTCTATAAATAGAACTCATATTTCTACAAAATGAATTTCATCCTTTCACTCAATAAGCTCCTCCTATTATTAGAGAAATTATTTTCACTCCTTCGCTCATTGAGTACTTCGGTCCATTATCTATTATATTAATAGGCTAACTTTGTTGTTGGTATATTGTTAATTTTTAAATTCTGATTCTCATAAAGCCTAATTGCAGAATTTGATAACTGCTTTGTGCATAAGGTAATGGCGCGGCGGTGAGCGTATAGAATACGGTGTGCACAGTTGCAAGACCCGGTTGCGGAATATTCCCTTTTTTTCTTAAATTATGTTTTTTTTTATATTAAAAAACCTTTAATCTTAACTATTACAATTTACTTAATTTTCAACCTAATATTTTTTTCTTCTTCACCTGCTCAAAACGATCGCATAAATTAGTGGCTATTTGTTAAGCACAATCTCATCATCCGATTATTCAAGTGCAACATAAAATCTCGGAAACCGAATATTTGCATGGCATTTGCCATAAATAATTTTATATATTTATTTGATGGCCTCATTTTGCCTATAGATGAGTTTTTAATGTATACATTTAAGTTGGTCGAGGTTCGGCCACGGGTCCTAAAGGCAGCTATTGACAAAAAGTTGATCAGATTTTAAATTGGTCGAATTTCGACCACGGGATATACTAGTTATTATTATTATTTGTTATTTTAAAACCAAAAAGGAGTCAAAGTAACAAAAAATGAAATAATAACTATGTTACAGAGTTCTTATTTTGCCTTCGCCAAGAATCGAACGCCCAATATTGGGAATGCTAAACTCAGGTGTCTACCATCATGTCATCGTATACTTATGCTTAAGGAATTACACCACACTTACTTACATACGTTGCCTCACCAAACTTGCCATATTGCCTTCACCGCGAATTGAACTAGCACTGTTGGAATGCTGAACGCAACTCAAATTTCTACCATTATGCCATCGTATACTTAGGCTTACCAACGTCTAATTACAGCTTTGTTCTAAATGATAGCGACGAACTTGTTTTAAAGAATTACACCGCACTTTTTCACTTAACACCATTTAAGTGTAGCAAAAATTAGAGTTAGTTTTACTCTTAAAAGTGTAGATTTTGCACTTTTCTTGCGTGTAATAAATATCTTGACAACGGGTTGGGGTCAAAATTCTGCTTTTTTGGAAATTCTGCATTCATAATTCCGGAAGTCGAAACACCGGAAATCAAAATTATGGAAGTCAATATTCTGGAATCCAAAATTCTAGATAACGATATTCTAAGTTGCAAAATTCTGGAAACCAAAATTCTGAAATTCAAAATTATGTAATTAATGATTAAAAATGCGTGTTGATAACAAAAAAAGTGCGCACTCAACACTCATTTTTAATCATTAATTACAGAATTTTGCCTTTAACATTTAACTGGACTTGTTCTGAAGTAATTAAAAACAAATGTACCGTGCGTATTGACACACAATCTCACGGCTGTGAAATGTTATACGAAAAAAATTAACAATCTCATGATCCATGTGCGCATAAAAAATCGGTTGCAGATCCGAATAATCTGGTTAAAAATATGGTTTCGCTTGAGTTTTCTGCAGCCTAGCCAAATAATTTAGCGTTCGGTATCTATGACAGAAAAACACTTTGGATATTATCTGCCATCAAGAAATGCCCTTAAGCTAAAAATTAGAAGACAACGGAACAGTTTAAAATGTTTTAAAGAGCCAACTGGTGTTGAAAAAATAGGCATTCCTTTATTATCACTTTATGTTTTGGAAGGTCAACTATTTATTTTAAGTGAGTTATTAAAGTTACGGCGAATGCAATCTTATTTTTGGAACAAAATCTTCGCTGCAGTTGTTAAATGAGCGGCGGCTGGATTATGGACGGTACATTTGACGTTGTTCCAACGATGATGAGGCAGATATTTTCCATACACGGCTGAGTATAAATACAAATTGTTCCGCTAGTTTTCTGTCTTATGTCCAAAAAATCTAAAAGTCAATGTATATTTCTTAAATATAAGCACAATACACGATTTTGCTAAAATTTTGGAGAAAAAATTTCCAGAATTAATTCTGGAAAACGTAAATTCCTGAATTATGAAAAACCAGAATTTTGAAATACAGCCAAAAAAGGCGAAGGAAGTGCGGAATTCCGATTTCCAGAATTTTGTCGACCCAGAATTTTGACTTCAGAATTTTGACTTCAGAATTTTAATTTTGGAATTTTGACCGTTTCCGCTTGACAACGCTATTTTGACACACAGAACAAAAAGTCACATAAAATGCCCTGTAAATCAGAACAAAGTTTAGCGGATTTCTCTATGATATTTTTCCAATAAGATGCCCGTCTTGTTAAGACTGGGTGTCTCTTTTTAATAAAACTGAGTAGATAATCAAATAATGTTAAGAAGATTTTCTTTTTAATATTTCAAATTAAAAAAAAAAAATGAACGCTCAACCCAGATGTCTAGTCTACTCTAGTATACTTTTATGTACATATGTTGTATGTACATATGTTAAGACGTTAATAGCAAAATTTGATTTAATAAGGGATGTTTTAAAAATAAATAGTTTTCCTTTTCAATAAATTCAATATGAATCTAGTGAAAATAAGAGGATGTTCTCATTAATTTACTTTATACAAATTTTCTCCTAAAAACAAGCAGATTTCTTCTAATAATTACGTTTTTGACAGAAGTACATAAAAACCCTGCAGTCAACTTAACTAGTTTTATACTAATCAAATACCAGTCAGCCGGGCGGCCTCAACTAGTTCGAGTTCTGTAATTTTTCCATATTACCAACTGGTATTTTTAACACGGCGATGTCCTACGAGATGGCAATTGTCCTTCTCTGCATCAGCACCATGCCAATTGGCTGACTAGCCAGCCTCTGCATCAGGAATATACCAGTTGATATACTTGTTATTATATACATCAGAATAATACCAGTTGGCAGACTAGTTCATATATGCATCAGAATCATAACAGTTGGCAGACTAGTTCATATTTGCATCAGAATCATACCTGGTGACAGACTACTTCTTATTTGCATCAGAATCATACCAGTTGACAGACTAGTTCATATATGCATCAGAATCAAACAATTAACAGACTAGTTAAAAAAATCATCGGAATCATACCAGTTGGCATAGTAGTTCATATATGCGTCAGAATCATACCAGTTGATATAGTAGTTCATTTATGCATCAGAATCATACCAGTTCACATACCAGTTCACTTATGCATCATAATCATATCAGTTGACATACTAGTTCAAATTTGCATCAGAAATATACCATTTGACATACTAGTTCATATATGCATCAGAATATTACCAGTTGATATACTAGTTCATATATACATCAGAATCATACCAGTTGACATACTGCTCAGTCTATGCGGCAGGACATACTAATCATTATGCCCATTCAGATCGTACCACTTGTCATACTAGTCCACGAATTTGACATTCATTCCAGTTGGTATACTAGTCGGTCTATGCACCAGTATCATAGTCAGCCTCTACATCAGCAATATACCAGTTTATTCTTTAGAAAGCAGCGACTATTTGTATTTACCCAAACACGAAAAAGCATCTGTGAATTACAAGATAAAAAAGAAGCAGTTACAAGAGAAAAAGAAAAGCAATTGTCCTCTTCTGCATCAGCACCATACCAATTGGTATACTAGTCAGCCTCTGCATCAGCATTATACCAGTTTATATACTAGTTCATACACAGCCAAAAATGAGCTAAAGGCTCTGAGTTCGATTCTCGGTAAAGTTGACACAAGTTTTTTTTTCTATATTTTTTAAATTATGTTGTTTATTGTATTTTTAATTTAATTATTGAATTCAACTTGCAATGGCTCCTTTCAAATTCCGCGTTCGTCAAGTTTGATTATATAGGTGAAGGCCCAATTGTATTCAACTTTGTAGGATCCACTTTCATTCAAAATTTTTTAAACGTAAAGCGAAGCGAAATTTTTGCAAATGCTCAAAAACGAGGCGCGCATTTGTCAAAGTTTTATGTAATTGGGGCTTTGGTGTTGTATTTTTAGGTAGGGTAAATTAAGGTTACTCAAGGTTAAGTTTGTCGTCCACTGCGCAGTTCCGGTCCCACATATGTATATATAGATAAAAGTAAGTCTTTTTTTTACATCAAAAAGAGTCAAAGTAAGACTGCTTTCATGCTGGGCCATACACTCGAGTTAAAGGAGCATTGTTAGAGTCAATTTATATTGTTGTTGTCAATATACTCAAGTTTATGCCGCAACGTAAAAAAAATGGCGGTTATATACCAACAGGTTGTCATAACCTCTAACGCGACTTTTGCCGAACTTCTCTTCCAACTTATAGTGTGCTGCTTTGATTTTTGTTGGGATTTTCCACATAGTAGTATCCCGGGACTGACACTCCTAAACCGACACCGTAAGTCCTTTATGCCCAGTTCAGCGGTCTGGTTTAGGCTATCCACGAAGGGAACTCCCAAAAAGCGCGTTCTCGCGCCGCTTAAGACCGGGCAGTTGTAGATGAGGTGCTTCACCGTTTCCTCTTCCTCATCATCTTTGCAGCTCCTACAGCATCGTCGGTAGGGCACACCTTCTGCGTGCCTACCAATAAGGCAGTGCCCAGTTAGAACACCTATTAATATGGAGATTTCTCTCCTTCTTAGGCCAGGTTTGTTTGGATGTCCGGCACCTTGGGGATTGTTGCCACATTTCGTTGGCTTGGAGTACACACTCCGTCAAGCCAACGAAAGGTAGCAACAATCCCAAGGGTGCCGGACATCCAAACAAACCTGGCCAAAATGGGATTATAAAAGATCTAGAGGGATCATAAAAGATCTGAATACAGTTACTTCAACAAAAAATACCGTTCAAACAACCAAAATTTGGTCAAATTCAGGATAACAGCACGAGATTGTAGATTTTACCAGTGCCTTTTTTCTGTGTATATAAGTACACAAGAAATATAGCAGTTGACATACTAGATCATATATACATCAGCATCATATTTGTATTTAGCCAAACACGAAAAAGCATCTGTGAATTACAAGAGAAAAAAAGAAGCAAACCTAAAATTTCAAATAATGTTTGCATAGTACCATGTACTACAATAGATCGTACTAATGGTTGCGGTGTAATAAGGCCTTATAATAATAATGTAGTATGAAATGGAATTTTTCTAATTAGTATTTTTCTAAAATAGATTAGGCTTTTTCTGACTACACCTTTTCAGTTTATATTCAGAAAGTAACAATTTATATTTAGAAAATTACAATTCATATTCAGGATTTCCATTTGATATTCAGAAAAATACAATTGACATTCAGAAAATTACAATTGATATTCAGAAAACTTTCTGAATATAAACTGAAAAAGATGTAGTATAATTTCAACCCGAGATTCATACATACTTGCATACTAGTACGAACCAGGATTTTTGTGACTAGTATGATTTCGCCCAGCAAATTATAGTTGTATACTAGTATGTTTTCTGATTAGATTGGCATTTATTGGTTTAAGGGTAATCAGCAAAGAACTAGTATAAAAACATCCATAAAATGTATAGTAAACGAGCTAGGTGTCTGCTGAGTAGTTTGGAATTGATTAGTTTGAAGGTATTCAGAAATTAACTGGTATGAATACACCACAAAATGTTTAGGCGTAGAACTATAATGTTGCTGAGTAGTTTGGCATTGACTGGTTTAAAGCTAATCAGAAATGAACTAGTATGAATAAACCACAAAATGTACAATCAATGAACTACATTGTTTGCCGAGTAGTTTGGCAATGACTGGCTTAAAGGAAATCAGAAATGAACTAGTATGAATACACCACAAAATGCATAGTCAATGAACTAGAATTTTCGCTGAGTAGTTTGGCATTGAATGGTTTAAAGCTAATCAACAATGAACTGGTATGCATATGCCACAAAATGCATAGTCAATGAACTATATTGCTTGCTGAGTAGATCGACATTGACTGGTTTAAAGGTGATCAGAAGTGAACTAGTATGAATACACCACAAAATGTATAGTCATTGAACTATATTGTTTGCTGAGTAGTTTGGCCTTGACTGGTTGGAAGCTAACCAGCAATGAACTAGTATAAATACACCACAAAATGTATAGTCAATGAACTAGAATTTTCGCTGAGTAGTTTGGCATTGAATGGTTTAAAGCTAATCAACAATGAACTGGTATGCCTAAGCCACAAAATGGTTAGTCAATGAACTAGTATGTTTGCTGAGTAGTTCGGAATTTGACTGCAGGGTATATTCATAAATAAGAAGCTAACTCCTTCTTTTTAGCCGATTTCCCTTTCAATAAATTTGAGAAGAAATTCAAGCTAAAATCTAAAAGATTTCCTAGCACAAATTTCTTCAAATTTGTCCCCACTCGCTCTCCCCGGCCAAAAAGCTTTTTCAGACGTCGATCTCTTTGATTATAGGTTAACTTTTTGGCTCTGTGCATAAAGTGGCATGCATCAGGTTGACATATTTTACATCCCTACTTCCCAATGGCACCACTTTCAAGAATTTTGGACGATACAAATGTTGGGCGTGTAGGGGAAGGCAAGTCACTCATACAAATCTAGCTTTCTATCAATCAACAATAAAATTTCTATTGGGCCCCCGGACTATAAACCTTTTTCAGAAGTATTTTTACTCATTATCATTATTAGATATTGGTGAAAAACGCGTTCCACAACAACAACATATCGGATTGCAACACATCACCTCACTCCAACTGTTGTACACTTTGTTCCTGTTGGATTACTTAGTAAATATTTCATGTTTCCCTGAAATGAAAAAAAAATGGATACAAAATTATTTGGCCTAAATTCCTTTCAATAAAATTCAATGCTGTGTACTTAGAGCTTTCAACAGCAGCTTATAAAAATGCCAAGCATGCCGCATTCATAAATTTTGTGATAAATTAAATTCAAAGGATGACTAAATCCATGCAGCTAATACCGTAAAGTTATTAGAACGATTTTGTTTACAATTGATTGCACATTTCTGATAAAGCACAAAAATCAACAACCTCTATCAATATATATATATACTGAGCCAAAACTACATAAATAGGTATGCATGTATGTATAGTCACAAGCGGCGATATATAAATATGTATAACCCGAATTTTTCTACTTTTTTACGGAAATGCATGGCAAACATGCTTGCACTCGTGTTTCCATAAAAGCTTTTGATGAATTTTTGTTGCTGCATGGCCCATTTTGTGCATTTTCGGTTTTGTATTAGCTTGCATTTTATTTAAAAAATATTTTTTATGCATTAAATTTTTTTTTGTAGGCATTTTTTTTGTACATGGTAGTTTTGTGAATTTTAGTGAATTTTTCATGTCGTCTATTCACTCAACCATAAAGCGCCATAAAAATGCTGTGTAAGCAATAATACATGCATTTACTCGTTTTATATTGTTTTCACACTAAAATAAGCAAAAGCTAGAGTATATGTAGTTTGAAACATGAAGAGATTTATGAACATGGTTAGTATTGCTTTATTTTGTGTTTTTAGAAGTTGTCAAAAAACTCTTGTCATCCTTCCCCCAATGTTGTCATAAAAGTTTAAACATATCACTTTTCAGTCGGTTTTTGATTTTCATTTGTTTAATATTTTAAATAAATATATTAAGCTTCCGAGCACTTTCATTTGAAACAATTTGAAATAGATTGAAAAAGTGGTTGGTATAAACTGTTTTTCAAGCACATAGACTAATTCTTATTTCCTTATTATTTTTACTTGTTAGGCTTTAAATTTATTTAGATCTTGTTCTTAATATTCATTATTCAAAAACAATCTAGATAGGTGAAAACCTTGAAAACTGCCCCAAGGTCAATTATTTGCCGAGATATAAGTCGATATACAAAGGAAGCAAAAAAAAATATTTTATTTTATAACCATATTGGTATATTTAGCACAAATTGAGATAAGTGGCAACCCTGTAAGCCGTTCGAAGATTGACATTAAAGTCACCACTAATAACATAGCACACGTAATCAATTAGAAATACAGATAACGCAGCATAAAAACAATCTAACAGATAGCATTTATTCGGATTGTATACGCATGAAATTAAAACCTTGGTTATACCGTCAGAAACCTCAGCAATAATATATTCAACATCAGTGTCTGCAGACATAGCTAAAGGCATTATGCTAAGAGATTTCTTGCAGTATATTGCCACCAGGGATGGGCATTATTTTATTTTTGAATGACGAGTGACGAAAAAATTTGAGTGATGGGCGACCGGTTATTTTTGTTAAAAAAAACCGCGTGTAGCCAGTACACGAGAAAGAAGTTAACTTCTTAAGTTCAGAAATAACGAAATATGAATAAGTTGTATTCGAGAATGTTTTAGATTCACAATATCTTACTTCCGGGAAGTGGACCAGGGAAACGATCCATTCGAAAATATCTTATATATGGTGTGTTTTCCTAAAAATTTGGTACATTTGTAGAATTAGGCCTAAATTAACAAGGGCCAATACGAATGGGATATAGAGGAAGAGGGGCGTGGTAGAAGAATAGAGGACAATGAAGAGCAAAAGAGAGGGAAATAGGAAAGAGAGTTGTACGAAGAAAGATAGGAAGATTAGGTGGCAAGCCTGCTTTAAATTTAAATATTTAGAATACGGTCGCAAATACCTTTCACTTGATACCCATATAGGCATATCTTGCTCAATATTAAAAAAAAAATAGATAGGTGGCAACCCTTTGAACCACCCCAAGTGGCAACCGCCATGTATATAATCTTGGAATGAATCATACTACTAATAATACCAAATTTAATACAAAACGGCAAAGCGGTTCCCGAGATATAAGGGAAAATAAATAAAATACGATTTGGGGGCAACCCTAACTGGCAACCCTGCGAGAAATTGTCATATTTGAAATACGACCGAAAATACCTTGCTTTTCCCTGTGAACAGCCTCAAATGGAAACACCCGCTCATATAATCTTAGAATGCATCATACTACCTATAATGCCAAATTTTATCCACATCGGTCAAGCGGTTCCCGAGATATCAATAAAAATAAATAAAATGCGGTTAGGTGGCAGCCCTGCTTGAGATTTAAATATTTGGAATACGGTCGATAATACCTTTCATTTGATACCCATATTTGCATATTTTGCTCAATATTAAAAAAAATGAAATAGGTGGCAACTCTGTGAACCGCCCCAAGTGGCAACACCCACGCACATACTCATAGAATGAATCATACTATCTATAATGACAAACTTTATCCAAATCGGTAGAGCGGTTCCCGAGATATAGAGAAAAGCGCCTACGCCTGAAAGTCTGCAACATCCCTGCAGTCAACTTAACTAGTTTTATACTAATCAAATACCAGTCAGCCAGGCGGCCTCAACTAGTTCGAGTTCTATAATAGTTCGTATATACGTCAGGATCGTACCAGTTGAAAGAATAGTTCATATATATATCAGAATCATTCTAGTTGAAAGACTAGTTCATATATGAATCAGAATTATACCAGTTGACAGACTAGTTCATATATGCATCAGAATCATACCTGTTGACAGACTACTTCTTATTTGTATCAGAATCATACCAGTTGACAGACTAGTTCATATATGCATCAGAATCATACCAATTAACAGACTAGTTAAAAAAATCATCGGAATCATACCAGTTGTCATACTAGTTCATATATGAGTCAGAATCATACCAGTTGATATAGTAGTTCATTTATGCATCAGAATCATACCAGTTGACATACCAGTTCACTTATGCATCATAATCATATCAGTTGACATACTAGTTCAAATTTGCATCAGAAATATACCATTTGACATACTAGTTCATATATGCATCAGAATATTACCAGTTGACATACTAGTTCATATATATGTACATCAGAATCCTACCAGTTGACATACTGCTCAGTCTATGCGGCAGGACATACTAATCATTATGCCCATTCAGATCGTACCACTTGTCATACTAGTCCATTAATTTGACATTCATTCCAGTTGGTATACTAGTCGGTATATGCACCAGTATCATAGTCAGCCTCTACATCAGCAATATACCAGTTTATTCTTTAGAAAGCAGCGACTATTTGTATTTACCCAAACACGAAAAAGCATCTGTGAATTACAAGGTAAAAAAGAAGCAGTTACAAGAGAAAAAGAAAAGCAATTGCCCTCTTCTGCATCAGCACCATACCAATTGGTATACTAGTCAGCCTCTGCATCAGCATTATACCAGTTTATATACTAGTTCATACACAGCCAAAAATGAGCTAAAGGCTCTGAGTTCGATTCTCGGTAAAGTTGACACAAGTTTTTTTTTCTATATTTTTTAAATTATGTTGTTTATTGTATTTTTAATTTAATTATTGAATTCAACTTGCAATGGCTCCTTTCAAATTCCGCGTTCGTCAAGTTTGATTATATAGGTGAAGGCCCAATTGCATTCAACTTTGTAGGATTCACTTTCATTCGTTTTTTAAACGTAAAGCGAAGCGAAATTTTTGCAAATGCTCAAAAACGAGGCGCGCATTTGTCAAAGTTTTATGTAATTGGGGCTTTGGAGTTCTATTTTTAAGTAAGGTAAATTAAGGTTACTCAAGGTTAAGTTTGTCGTCCACTGCGGAGTTCCGGTCCCACATATGTATATATAGATAAAAGTAAGTCTTATTTTTACATCAAAAAGAGTCAAAGTAAGACTGCTTTCATGCTGGGCCATACACTCGAGTTAAAGGAGCATTGTTAGAGTCAATTTATATTGTTGTTGTCAATATACTCAAGTTTATGCCGCAACGTAAAAAAAATGGCGGTTATATACCAACAGGTTGTCATAACCTCTAACGAGACTTTTGCGAACTTCTCTTCCAACTTTAATTTTTGTTGGGATTTTCCACATAGTAGTATCCCGGGACTGACACTCCTAAACCGACACCGTTACTCCTCCTCGAACCACTTAGATGACTTTATGAAGGCCATCAAGTGCTTTATGTCCAGTTCAGCGGTCTGGTTTAGGCTATCCAGGAAGGGAACTCCCAAAAAGCGCGTTCTCGCGCCGCTTAAGACCGGGCAGTTGCAGATGAGGTACTTCACCGTTTCCTCTTCCTCATCATCTTTGCAGCTCCTACAGCATCGTCGATAGGGCACACCTTCTGCGTGCCTACCAATAAGGCCGTGCCCAGTTAGAACACCTATTAATATGGAGATTTCTCTCCTTCTTAGGGCGTGAATGCGTCTAGATCTTTTATGATCACATTTCGGCCAGGTTTGTTTGGATGTCCGGCACCTTGGGGATTGTTGCCACATTTCGTTGGCTTGGAGTACACACTCCGTCAAGCCAACGAAAGGTAGCAACAATCCCAAGGGTGCCGGACATCCAAACAAACCTGGCCAAAATGGGATTATAAAAGATCTAGAGGGATCATAAAAGATCTGAATACAGTTACTTCAACAAAAAATACCGTTCAAACAACCAAAATTTGGTCAACTTCAGGATAACAGCACGAGATTGTTGATTGTACCAGTGCCTTTTTTCTGTGTATATACACAAGCAATAAAGCAGTTGACATACTAGAACATATATACATCAGCATCATATTTGTATTTACCCAAACACGAAAAAGCATCTGTCAATTACAAGAGAAAAAAAGAAGCAAACCAAAAATTTCAAATAATGTTTGCATAGTACCATGTACTACAATAGATCGTACTAATGGTTGCGGTATAATAAGGCCTTATTATAATAATGTAGTATGAAATGGAATTTTTCTAATTAGTATTTTTCTAAAATAGATTAGACTTTTTCTGACTACACCTTTTTCAGTTTATATTCAGAAAGTAACACTTTATATTTAGAAAATTACAATTCATATTCAGGATTTCCATTTGATATTCAGAAAAATACAATTGACATTCAGAAAATTACAATTGATATTCAGAAAACTTTCTGAATATAAACTGAAAAAGGTGTAGTATAATTTCAACCCGAGATTCATACATACTTGCATACTAGTACGAACCAGGATTTTTGTGACTAGTATGATTTCGCCCAGCAAATTATAGTTTTATACTAGTATGTTTTCTGATTAGATTGGCATTTATTGGTTTAAGGGTAATCAGCAAAGAACTAGTATAAAAACATCCATAAAATGTATAGTAAACGAGCTACGTGTCTGCTGAGTAGTTTGGAATTGATTAGTTTGAAGGTATTCAGAAATTAACTGGTATGAATACACCACAAAATGTTAAGGCGTAGAACTATAATGTTGCTGAGTAGTTGGCATTGACTTGTTTAAAGCTAATCAGAAATGAACTAATATGAATACACCACAAAATGGACAATCAATGAACTACATTGTTTGCCGAGTAGTTTGGCAATGACTGGCTTAAAGGAAATCAGAAATGAACTAGTATGAATACACCACAAAATGCATAGTCAATGAACTAGAATTTTCGCTGAGTAGTTTGACATTGAATGGTTTAAAGCTAATCAACAATGAACTGGTATGCATATGCCACAAAATGCATAGTCAATGAACTATATTGTTTGCTGAGTAGTTCGACATTGACTGGTTTAAAGCTGATCAGAATAGAACTAGTATGAATACACCACAAAATGTATAGTCAATGAACTATATTGTTTGCTGAGTAGTTTGGCCTTGACTGGTTTGAAGCTAATCAGCAATGAACTAGTATAAATACACCACAAAATGCATGGTCAATGAACTATATTGTTTGCTGAGTAGTTGGACATTGACTGGTTTAAAGGTGATCAGAAATATACTAGTATGAATACACCACAAAATGCATAGTCAATGAACTAGAATTTTCGCTGAGTAGTTTGGCATTGAATGGTTTAAAGCTAATCAACAATGAACTGGTATGCATATGCCACAAAATGCATAGTCAATGAACTATATTGTTTGCTGAGTAGTTCGACATTGACTGATTTAAAGCTGATCAGAAATGAACTAGTATAAATACACCACAAAATGTATAGTCAATGAACTATATTGTTTGCTGAGTAGTTTGGCCTTGACTGGTTTGAAGCTAATCAGCAATGGACTAGTATAAATACACCACAAAATGTATGGTCAATGAACTATATTGTTTGCTGAGTAGTTGGACATTGACTGGTTTGAAGCTAATCAGCAATTAACTAGTATAAATACACCACAAAATGGTTAGTCAATGAACTAGTATGTTTGCTGAGTAGTTCGGAATTTGACTGCAGGGATATGCCTGAAAGTCGGCTACAATTTCTATTTCCGTGCCATAACTTCCGTTTCATCCTTTTCCATTTTCTCAAATTTTACTCTCAATCAAAACTTCATATCGCCGCCTAAGAAGTTAACTTCAAAAATCAAAGTGATATTTCAAGCGATTCGGGACAGAAAAAACGATCACAGAACGATCTCGAAACGATCCCGAAATTATCTAAAAATGATCCCAAAACGACCCCGAAACGATCCCGAAACTATCCCAAAACAATCCCGAAACGATTCTAAAACGATCTCGAAATGATCCCGAAACGACCCCAAAACAATCCCGTAACGATCCCGAAATAATCCCGAAAATGGTTGTAAATAACTGATTAAAAATTAAATTTTATCGCTATTTAAGAATTCCATAAATGAAATTTCTTGAGTGATAAATAAAAAGCCATTTTATTCAAGAATCGCTTAAAATAAAAATAATTTGTTATTGATTTTTACCACGCTTTTATTAGATTCACTTGTATGTTTGTTTGTTTGTTTGCTTGTAAGTATGTGACTCTCGTTCGGTCTAAGCCCCAGTGGCCCAAAAACCGTAAAATGTCCCTACAATATGGGTATTAAACGAAAGGGGAAGGCCCCACTTCGATATATTTCGATAAATTTATCGATAACTGAGTTATAACAAAAAAATAATACCGATAGGTGGCGCATGGGTAGAGAGCTGGGGGTTTGAAATTTTCACCATCGTTCAGGTTTCGCTTACAATGCATTATACGAAAAAAACAATCCAAAATATTGCTTTATTTGCAAAAATCGCATTTATCGCCCTATCTTAAGTTCAGTCTTTTGTTCTTATTGCCATAGAAAGAACGGAATTCGCCGCGTGGTAAGTAAAGTTACTTTCGGAATACACCACGCGGCGAATTCCTTTACTCTTTTGAGCATGATCTAGTGATATGCAGATGGCGCTGAAGAATGAAAAAAAGTTTGATCTTACTAACCGCTTTACCAATTTGTACCAAACTCGATAGACGTATTGATTTCTATAAAAATTTAATACTCGTTTAAAGGCGAAATGCCTAATCTTTAAAATAAGTTTGATAAACTTTAGAGAAATGCAATAACGAAAAGTATATATTTATAAATTACTAAATTAATTAATTCGTTTATTTGAAAAAAAAAATTAACTTGTACATAAAAAAAAATAATGGCGGCGATATACCAACAGGTTATCATAACCTCTAACGAGATTTTTGCCGAGCTTCTCTTTCCAACTTGTGGTGTGTTTCTTTTGAGTTTTTCCTACAAGTTGGCGGGACCTACAGTTTTTTGCCGACTCCGAACGGCACTTGAAAAGCAAATGAATTTTTTGCTGAGAAGCTTCTCATGGCAGAAATACACCCGGAGAGTTTGCCAAACTACTGCCGAGGGGAGACCACGTTTAGAAAAATTATTTTTATGTTACTTTTGCCGAGCATCGAACCGCCACGACTTGGTGTAGAAGGCCGAACACTTAACCACTACACCGCGGCGGCCGCCGTACATAGATATCTTATTTTTCAATAAAGTAACAAAATTGATTAATAAATCTCTTTTTCATTGTTGTGATAAAAAGTGAGAAACTTATTTTATCTCAACATAGTCATCGTCATTGGAACATATATCTAATAAAGCAACCATTCTGAGCTATACGCATCTGTAAGGTCTTTTTGTGTTCTTACATACCTCATAGATGATATGACCGGATCAGAAGAGATAGCTAACATGTTGGAAAGGTCTTCGTTTTGTCTAATTCGTGATACCTTGCAGGTGTTCATACATCTTTATCTTTTGTAGTCCTTAAGGGGATTCATCAACTCTTATAATTTTACGAAATGCGTAAGTTTATACATTTATCAGCTCAGTTAGATGAACGCCCTAGATAAATGTATATGTACTTGATGTCAAACAAAAACTTTTTATTTCGAAATTCTCATTAATTAATTAATTTTCAACCCATTTTCCGCATATTCTTCTCTTTTTGTCCGGTGTGCATTGAATGCTTTAAAAAAATTACATGTCGAACGTCGTCATTGCATTGTATAAATTTACGCACTCTTTTACACACCAAAATCGACGCGGAAGTTTATCAAATTGTGTAAACTGCGTTCCATACAAATTTTGACAATTCATTTACACACTTGATAAATTTATACGTTTATACGCTTTATTAGGTGTTTATAAGCTTTGATGAGTTCCCCTCTTGTTCTTAGATTCTTGAGCTTCTTCAGACAATTCTCCTAATGGTAAGCACTGGTACTCTATTAAATCTTTTCCATGTGCTAAAATTTTATGCACTGTTGGTGTAAGTTTCTTCTCAGGATACTTTTGATGCAGCAACTCTGTAGTTTTAGTTGCATATTCTCCAAATTTAGGTCCATTAACTGGTTCATGGCAGTTTAAATATTTAAAATTGCTCCCAATCTTTTCTCAATATCTCTATCAAATCCTGTTATGCGAGCAGTCACTTCATCGTTTTCAAAAAATCTTCTTGGGGAGTTACTATTATTTGTATTTTCGTATCCATACTTTGGAAGTCAACTCTAAGGCCAATATCTTTATAGCATGCATCCTGAATTATTCTTTTCCCCTGTTTTGTTTCTCCTTACATGTTGTATTGTCGTCGAAAACTTCTCCTTGTTGAGGTGGTATATAAGCCAGCTTCAAAACAAATTCCATACATCTTATCCTAGCATGCAAAGGAGATATTCCATACTCATAATTTAGTTCGTCAGTTATTGATTCATCAAGATTTTCAAAGTCCTTTTGGCTCTTCTTACAAATTGGACATTTCATTGTAGATGTCGTATTTGTTATTAGGTTCAAAACTTTTCCATCGACCATTGTTAGAAGGAAATCATGCTTTATTGTAATGACATTCCCGACTTCAATCTCAATTATTGTTGGTTCTAATTTGTAATTCGATGTTTTATATCACTCACTGTAGCTTTTATGAGTTCTTTGAAGCTTTAAATTGCTATAATTAAAAACTCAAGTGTCTCTATCGAGTTCGTTTTTTTGTAAGAAAAAGTTACTTCATAATCTATTATCTATCTATTATATGTGGGATGGCAAACCTTGCACCATCTCATCTCTCTTGTACAATCACCCTATCATCATTCTACTTGCACCATCTCTCATACAATTGTTTTATGCGAGCGATCAAAGT
>CAXKVI010000266.1:0-2500 GCA_964058755.1 Campiglossa producta
GCTCACAATCGTGTTGCACATATACTACACATATACTCATAGGGCTAATTTACTAAATTTGTGTTGTTGTTACTTGCATGTATGAATATTTGGATTCTACGTCTGGCTATTAAATTTGCTGAAAATTGGTTATTCTTCATTTCTTTTGTTGGATAAACTTGTAAAACAATGCAGAAAGGGTTAAACAAATTACTGCATTCCTGCCAATTTGAAGGATGCGTTGGTTGGTTGGTGTATAAGGTTATACGAGTTCTTCGACTTACCTATATGTAGGTGTATGTAGGAACTTGATGTACAAACATAGACTTCCCAGTCCCCAAACCGTTTTCATCCCCGAAGATGTTTTTACAAGATAGCCACCATTTTGTAAGTGGGACAGAAGTCTGACATTCTCAATACAGCGGGCGAAGTCTAGTCAAAGAGCAGCTATATACCCAACGAGACCCTGACCCTAAAGTTGCCGTAAACTGGATTCCAAGATCCGACAGAAAGTCTTTTCCAAATTATCACTCTTCTCCCATTGAGTAGTGGACGCAGAACAACTTAGACGAATGCGGATCGTGGAGAGCCTATCGTCCACTGCCATGAACAGCAGTACTTGTCGAAGAAGTCTATCTTTACCATGAGGTGTCCAGCGAAGGTGTAGCATACTTAAGGCTCCTCTTTTCCGTCGGGTTGAGCCACCACACTAAGAGCGTAACCATACTTCCTTGGAAGGACTGCGTGAGTTGTTGATTTCGGACTATTGACGGATTAACCTACGACCCAGGAAGCCGAAGGTAACTGCCCACCTATTGGTCTACTCTATTCCTTGGCTCGAAAGTCATCTTGTATTTCTGGAGCAAACTGTTGCTCTCTTCTGGTACGCTCTCCGCTCCGTCACAACGCCTGTTTAGGTCACAATCACTCCGTTGCTTCATATCAAACGACAGATCAACTGTTTCTTAGCTATTCCCACCTTCGCTATTCCGACTGCTTTATCCGTCGGCTACTACCGCCAGTTGCTTTGAAAATCCCGCCGTAACTTACTGCCTCTCCACGTTTACCAACGAATGTACTTCGCCATTGTGTTGTTGTTGTTGTAAAAAGCAAAAACACTCCCCGAAGATTTTGGGGAGTGATGCCGAAATTGACAGTTAATTGCAAGTGAGCGACTGAGCATAACAAACGATATTCATTGATTGGTCAACGCGGTCATAGCGCTCTCGAGCAATCATATCTCGAGAGACTTTCGGACAATTGTCTCAATAGGTGCCTAGGGCTGCTTTAAACGAGCTTTTCTTATATAGCAGGGTTGCCACCTAATCGTAGTTTATTTGCTTCTTCGTAGCTAGGTATATCGTCCACTATCTCTGGAACGCCTAAATCGTTTTGTATCAAATGATTAGTATGATTCATTTTAAGACTTTTGTACTTGGGTGTTGCCACTTGGGACGGTTTATAGGGTTGCCAACTGTTTTTTTTATATTAAACAAGTGATGCCAATATGGGTGAAAATGAAAGGAATTTTCGGCTAAATATAAACTAAGAAGTTTTGAAGCAGGGTTGCCACCTCGTGTGGTCAGCCTATCGCATTTTATTTAATCTTTCGTATATCGACCACTACCTCGGGAACATATCTATAGATTTGAACAAAGTTTGATATATTGATGCTATGCTTCAGTTTTAGATTTTTTTCTTGGGTGTTGCCACTTCGGGCGGCTTACAGGGTTGCCAACTATCTGATTTAATTTTGGAATTTTGAGCATAAGAAACTTCGATCAGCAAGTTAATTTCCTGGTAAATGATGATCAGAGTGATCCCATGAAGATGGGCTTCTGCCCGGGCGCAAACTGCAACGAACTAGTGCAAGAAACTAAGTAGCTCGCGAGCAGCTCATCAAGTTGCACCCCAATAGATAGCTTCAGACTTCTTACCGATAAGCTTAAATCATAAATACTTCAAACTACCCTTTGGCGCGTCATAAATGCAGCGCATAATCTTATCGGCGAGGTGTGCACCATTAACACCATCAAAATAAAACCGCAACGCCAATGGACTAAGTGGCCCAAATTGCTCAAAAAAAGTTTCCCAACGATTGCTGCAACAACTGATTGTCATAAGATTTTTGACAAATTACCAAGTGCGTATGTTGACCCCCATCATCATTCACATACCACCAACTCCATGCATTGCTTACAACAAATCGAATACTGAGTGTGGCTTGAAGCGAATTATCACCAACAACAGTCGGATATGAAATCGCCAAATGAAAAGTGTCCACCCCATTTACCACAAGATTCAATTCAAACGCCGGAATTCAATGCGCCCACCTCCCCAATGTGTATCCATTAGTATTTGTTGTTGTTACTCTGGTGCGGGTGTGCGTCTCTGTGTGTGTTGCAAATAATGCGTTGCATGCCGCACGTGTGCACCATTAGATTCGTTTTACTTGATGCTCAACTTGCCACACGCAGCGTCATCGATATCATGTTGCACGCGTCAACTATAAAATAAAAAC
>CAXKVI010000266.1:10000-15000 GCA_964058755.1 Campiglossa producta
GGACGGTCATACTGTTAGTAGTATAGCCTAAATGTAGGCAACATTTACAGCTCCAATTTTATGTAATCGGCCTGCTGCTAACATTAGGTTGCTATCGCCGAACCTTTTAACATTGAAAAAAGTCCGTTACTGCCAACTTTTTTAACATTAACATTTCTTTCATTTCACTCGTACCGCCAAAAGCCTGCGATAAAATCTATGCAATGGCTTAAAAAAATAAAATTAAATAAAATAACATAAAAATTACAAATATAAAAAAGGAGAATAAAAAGTAAAAATCATAAAAAAAACAAAAAAATCAAATGAAAAAAAAATAGAATAAAAATAAATAAAATAAGGAAAAATAAAATACAATAAAAAATAAAAATAAAATATGTTGAAAATTCTCTCCCTTGGGAGGTAGGAGGCGTGAAACTTTGTTGCATGCAATTTTTTTATTTATAGCAGTTTTATTTTCATTTCATTAACTTTGAATGTGGTAACCAAATCAGGAAAAACATTTATGTCATACAAATTGGGTGCTACATAAGATGGGTCCGGCGACCCTAATTTGTCAAAATAACGTCGTGTGCGAAAATAGCCCATGACGTACAACGAATTGTGAAAAAAAACTAACTTGTTCTTAATATATATTATTAAATAACAATAGAATTTTAACATCAAATTAACGATTTTTGGGCGGGAGACTGACTGCATGTGGCACAATTTTTGTAGGACAATAACGTTATTGAATTATGCCCACCACTGATAACGAACTGTAAAAAATCTTGCTTATCTCTACATATAATAAAATTGTAACAGGTCGATGTCTGTACATGGCAGATATCAACAAAAAATTGATTAGGGGAAGCATTTTTAAGCGAGTAGAATCCAAATCAAACATTTAAAAAATTTTTGTGTTTCTGTCTGTCTGTCTGTCCGTAAGTTTGTGGCCGTATCACTCTGAAAGTAATGAATGGAATTGAATGCAACTTTTTTCGTTGGATTGCTCAACGCTCAACTTAAAATTAAAGATATTACTTTTATCGATATCTCCACCGGTTTTGGAGTTATCGCCCAATATGTGGACCATGCCATCTTTGTGGTTGTAACACTCTAAAAGTACTGAATGGAATTGAATCGTTGGATTGCTAGACGCGCAACTTAAAGTTTAAGACATTATTTTTTCCGATATCTCAACGGGTTTTGGGGTTGTCGCCCAATATGTGTACCAAGGGTGACCAAAAATGTCTTAGTACAATATGGGTGTCAAAGGAAAGGTGTCAGTGAGTGCTATAATATGCGATGTGATTCATTGAAATATCTGAAATGGTTTGGAGATATCTTGAAATTTCGATAGCTCGACCGGTTACGGAGGTATCGACGAATATTTCCACAAAAATGTGTTAGTACATTATGGTACCCTCAAGTGTTGAACTCCAGTCTTTTTGTTGGATTTATTCTTTGCTAACCCAGCTGCTGCTGCAAAAAAACAGAAATTATACGCAAACGAAATCGGGGGCACCAGCTAGTTATTAATAAATATTTTAATGGCATTATTTTGACATATTTGGTTCGTCGGACCCACTTTATGTCGCACCCAATTTGTAGAACACATTTGTTTCACGCTCTCCAACTCCCAAGGGTCGCACTTTCCACAATTGGCTATGGGGCTCTCGTACTATTTTATAAAAGTTTAATCTGCCGAAGAGCTTTTCTCTCAAATCTCGATCTTTGTTCGACAAGTAATTCGAGTTTAAATTCGTATGTATCACAAAAATTTTATTAACCATGACTGTGATGTTTTTGTTTAAATTGAACTCTCAGCTGTTAAAAAAAAATATCTGAACTTTACCCAAGCTTTTTTTATGTCTTTTAGCTGCAGTTTAAATTCAAATATTTCAATAAATAAATGAGTAAAATTAATTAACAACAAATAAATTTGATTACAATTCTTAAACGAATAATAAATCTGTCATCTTATTTTGTTGTTTTACATTTACTATATACTCGATTTGTTGTTGTTGGTGTTTGCGTGGTAAATCCTTAGCAAATATCAACGACTTCTTCGCTACTTATTTGTAGTTGTAAAGTTTATATTACTCAGAAATTGCTATTTTTATTTTC
Source organism: Campiglossa producta (assembly GCA_964058755.1). Lineage (NCBI taxonomy): Eukaryota > Metazoa > Arthropoda > Insecta > Diptera > Tephritidae > Campiglossa > Campiglossa producta. The sequence continues at coordinate 12,107 of CAXKVI010000266.1, forward strand.
GCTTTATCGATGCGGAAATTGCTCCGTATGGTGACGGAAATGCCGGCAAACATAACCGGCGGCGTATTTCGTCTCATACGAGTGCGAGGACACAGCTGCTTGTGTTGTCGCGTGATGCGTGTTGACTTATAGCTGATTGTAAGAGTGTATTGGTTTTTCTTCTTAAACTTTCAAGAAGGTCTATTGGAAATATTTTTATTCGTGGTTTTCAAAAAAAAATCATATTTTTGGAAACACCACCCTGAAAAACTTATAACTTTAAACGAGCTAATCGGATATGTATATCCGGTAATATCTCGAGAACCGCTTGCCCGATTTGGATGAAATTTGGCATATAGATAGTGTGCGATTTCTAATACTATCCACTTGGGGTGGTTTCCAGGGTTGCCACCTATCTCAATTTTCTTAAATTATGGCCAAGATATTACCATATGGGTATCAAATAAAAGGTATATTCGGCGACACACTAACTAAATATTTTCAAGTAGGGTAGCCGCCCAGGGTTACCATTTTACCGTGTTGTAATTGTATATTTTGTGGGCATTTAGGGATCATTTATGGGGTGATTTTGGGACTATTTTGGGTTCAATTTTGAATCATTTCGGGATAAATTTGGGTTCAGTTTGGGAACATTTAAGGGTATTTTTGGAGTAATTTTATTATCATTTTGTGGTAATTTTGGTATAATTTTAGGGTCATTTTGGGACCACTTTTGGTTCATTTTGGGATCATTTTGGAATCATTTTGGTATAATTTTTGGGTAATTTTGGGATAAATTTGGGACCATTTTTAGAACGTTTTGGGGTTATTTTGGAATCACATTGGCATCATTTTAGGGTCATTATGGGATCATTTCGCGGTCATTTTGGACCGCTTGGCCGCTTTTGATGAAATTTGGCATTTCATCGAAGCGGTCCAAAATGACCCCAACATGATCCCATAATTACCCTAAAATGATTCCAAAATAACCCCAAAACGTCATAAAAATGGTCCCAAATTTATCCCAAAATGACCCAAAAATTATACCAAAATGATTCCAAAATGATCCCAAAATAACCCAAAAGTGGTCCCAAAATGATCATTTTAAGGTCATTATGCCATCATGTTGGGGTCATTTTGGACCGCTTCGATGAAATGCCAAATGATCCCATAATGACCCTAAAATGATTCCAAAATAACCCCAAAACGTCCTAAAAATGGTCCCAAATTTATCCCAAAATGACCCAAAAATTATACCAAAATGATTCCAAAATGATCCCAAAATGACCCAAAAGTGGTCCCAAAATGATCATTTAGGGTCATTATGCGATCATGTTGGGGTCATTTTGGACCGCTTGGCCGATTTTGATGAAATTTGGCATTTCGGCCAAGCGGTCCAAAATGGCATCATTTTAGGTCATTATGCGATCATGTTGGGGTCATTTTGGACCGCTTGGCCGATTTTGATGAAATTTGGCATTTCGGCCAAGCGGTCCAAAATGACCCCAACATAATCGCATAATGACCCTAAAATGATGCCAAAATGATCCCAAAATAACCCCAAAACTTCCTAAAACTAGTCCTAAATTTATCCTAAAGTGAGCTAAAAATTATACCAAAATGATTCCAAAATTATCCCAAAATGACCCAAAAGTGGTCCCAAAATGACCCTAAAATAATACCAAAATGACCCCAAAATGATAATAAAATTACTCCGATAATACCTTAAATGATCCAAAATTGAACCCAAAATAATCCCAAAATCACCCCTATGCTTGATTCTGGGTGTTGCCACTTGGGGTGGTTTACAGCGCTAGCACCTATCAATTTTTTTTTTTTTAATATTAAACAAGGTATGTAAATATGGGAATCATGTCAAACGTATACCGCATACCAACCATGAAGTTTTAGAAATGAGTTGCCACCTAGGGTTGCCACCTTACTGCCTTTTATTTATTAATGGAAAACTTAAGTTTCAAAAACTTTAAAATTTTCTCTTTTTAACATTTTTTTTCATGAAATTTTCGAAAAGAAATTCCTACTGGGTATGTTGGCAGCTGCTCTACCTCTGTTTTGAAACACCAACATATCACTACTCCCACAAATTGCTGCAAAATTTCTCAAAGTACGTAAGGAGATCGACAAAGTTTTCATAAACACACCCACATATGTGCACAGAACTACTCAGAAATTATAAAAAAATATTTCAATTAAAAACTTAGCAAACTCGTTGGATAAATATAATGACCGTTTATACATAAATAATATGGGAAAACATGTTGGTTCAACTTGAAAATAAATCTTTTTAAAAACTATGTTTGCACTTGAGGTGAGTGCTTCGTGATTTAATAAATTTCTTTGTCATTCGATGGCATGGGAAAATTGTAAAAATATTTTGCTAGAAATTCTGACTAATTGGCTAGCTGCAGTTACACATTAATGGGTTATGATTGGAGAATGTGAGTGTAATCGAAAGCATTTCCGTTTTGTTTGCCTGTAGAAACTTGCGAGTGGGTGCGAATACTTGCGAGTGTTTTACAAAGCGGACACATAAGAGTAAGTCCAGCAAACCTTTAACATCTGAGCAAAAAAAAGAGGTTTGGATTGAAGACTCATCAATCTCTAAATCTACATTTAATCAAAAATTCAAAATCTTATAAGCTAATTAAACCGATTAATCTAGCGAAAGTTGCAAAGTTTATGTTAATAGAAGGTTATTTTATCAGCTTACCAAAAAGGAAAACACAGCAAAGTGAGCCTTAAAGTTTAAAATATTTAATTTGTTTTCTTCTAAACAAGTTTGCGTGGATTTACCCCATTCAACCATATGAAATCGTACCCAATATGATTTTATGTTATTACGCCCCTGCTATTTCGAGAGCAATTTTCTCTTAATTTCCGTTCGCTGGATGAGC
>CAXKVI010000266.1:20000-27500 GCA_964058755.1 Campiglossa producta
TTTTGGATTATTTGGGGATTATTTCAGGGTCATTTTGGGATCATTTTCGATAGTTTTGGGGTCGTTTTGGGATCATTTTGGGTACATTTAAGGGTCTTTTTGGGATCATTTTGGGATCATTTTAGGATCATTTTGGGGTAATTTGGGATAATTTTGGGTTCATTTTGAGATTATTTTGCGGTAATTTTTGGGTCGTTTTGGGTTTAATTTCGGATAATTTTGGGAACAATTAAAGGCCTTTTTGGGGTCGTTCTGGGATCATTTTATGGTCATTTTAAGATCATTTTAGGGTAATTTTGCAGTCATTTTAGGTCCTAAATTTAAAATATAGGATAATTTTTGGATCGTTTTGCGTTCAATTTCGCATCATTTTGGGGTCTTTTTGGGATCGTTTGCGGATTATTTTGGGATTATTTTAGGACCATTTTTGGGTAAGTATAGTAAGCGCTAAATTGATAGCCAAGTTTCAATAATCTTGCTTACCGGAAAGCTGTTTAAATATGGGTAACAAAATTTCAATCCGTGCGCCACCTAGCGGATAGTTCTAAAGTATTTTCCAAGTTTCAAGTGCCCAGCTCAAAGGCAAGTTAGTGAGACTTTGAAAGATTTCGAATTGATGGTGCAAACAATAAAGCGATTTAATATAAAAGTAGTAGAATCCATCCGAAGGAGTAGACTCCTAAAATTAGTTACGAGTCACTTTTGCGCCAAATTATTATTTATTGCCATTTTCAAATTTCCGCTTTCAAACAAGTCTTAATTTCTTATTTAAATTACTTTCAAATAGCTTTTCCTTTTCAACAGCTGTACATTTATGATTCATTAAAGCATAAATCACTCAAACACAGCAAATTTTATGTTAAAGGTCTTATTTATTTAAAGGTCTTAAATGTAAATCAAAATCCTTATATTTTTAAGCCATTCTATGACATATCAAATTATAAGCGCACATTCATAATGGGAAACCATACACGAGTATTTCGCTATCACTTACGTGAAGAATTTTCTTTTTCCCATATGTTTAATACCACAAAAAAAGGCCATAAAACAAAGGGACAAATATTATAATTGCCTACTCATCACTTGCATACATGATTTGTTGGGCGGATTTCCTTGCATACGATATTAGAAATTGTGCCTTAAGTATGCACAGGGTTGCCACATGCGAATGATTTGTAAAAAAATAAAGAAAAGCCCTTACACGATTGTGATAAGGAGAAACATGTAAAAAAAAACCGTTGGTATGCTCCATAAGAAAAACTTCAAATGCTGTTTTATCTATTTCATTAAAATATCAAAAAAAAAAATAATATTGCTTAACAATCTGGCAACCACATAAACAACAAGTTAAGCCTCAGTATTCTCTTTTTCTTTTGTTTCTATACCAGCCTTTTTCCGTACACTTTTATATTATAAATGTTTTTGTGGTGACAAAATTCGGTTTGAACAAACACGTGATAGGATTATGAAATAAATCGACCAGCATTATATTACAAAAGTATAGGAAAACGTACATTATGAACGCACAACCCCAAACATGACTCCAACAGACAAACGAACAGTGTTAACATTTGTTGTGTGAAACTAACAAAAAATTTGATAGAAAATTTATTTATTTTTCCTGTATTTTTATGCATAACCAAAAGAATGTATGTACAAACACCCTCTATTTTGCACCAACACATGTGTAGGCTTGTACGTTATGCATGTATGTATGTGATAGTGGAAAAAAATGTTAATGCAATGTGGGTGTAAATACCAAAATGCCAATAATGGATGCATACGAATTAGGAAAGAGTACACGTGTGAGCATTACGGAGGATCGACTGTTTGTATTTTATATAATTTTTTTAATTTAAATTTAACTTTATTATACCTTTCATGAACATGAAATGGTATTATAACTTTGGTCCGATGTTTGTAAGTATGAGAAGAAGAAGAGATAGACCCATCAATAAGTATACCGAAAAGATCAAGACGACGAGATAAGTTGATTTAGAAATGTCTGTCTGTCTGTCTGTTTGAACGCAAACTAGTCCCTCAGTTTTTGAGATATTTGGCTGAAATTTTGTATGCGGTCACCATTTTCCAATATAGGAATCATTTGTCGGAACCAGCAAGATCGGACCGATATTACATATAGCTCCCGTACAACCGATTATTCCGATAAACGGATTTTGGGCTATAACTCCTGTAATTAAACACGTAGAAACATGAAATTTTTGGAAGCATCGCTATTTTTATATGTGAAATATCGGTCTTGAAAATCATCGAGATAGGATAAATATTTCACATAGCCCTCATACAATCGATTATTCCGATAAACGGATTTTGGTAGATAACTCCTGTAATTATATCGGTAGGAACGTGAAATTTCGTAAATGTTGCTATTTTAGAATGTGGAATGTCGATGCTAAAAATCAATGAGATTGGACCAATATAACACATCGTCCCCATATAATCGATAGCTGCGATAATTTCGGTATGAGCGGAAGTTAAATTCACACAGGCTGTACTTGGATCAAACAGTGAAAATCGTTACGCTTATTCATGAAAGGTATTTAGCCTTCGGCACAGCCGAAGACAGCTTTCCTTACTTGTTTTTTCCCTTATTTTATTTTTTTATTTTACATTATTTTTTAATTCTATTTTATTTGATTATATTTTGTTTAATTTTGTTTTATTATTAATTTTTTAAATTAATTTTTATTTTATCTCATTTTATTTAATTTTTTTTCAATTTTATTTTAAATTATTTTGTTTTATTTATTTTATTTTATTTGATTTTATTTTATTTTATTTTATTTTATTTTATTTTATTTTATTTTATTTTATTTTATTTTATTTTATTTTATTTTATTTTATTTTATTTTATTTTAATTTTTTTTAAATTTATTTTGTTTTATTTTTTTTTTTTTTTTTTTTTTTTTTTTATTTTATTTTATTTTTTTTTTATTTTATTTTATTTTATTTTATTTTATTTTATTTTATTTTATTTTATTTTATTTTATTTTATTTTATTTTATTTTATTTTATTTTATTTTATTTTATTTTATTTTATTTTATTTTATTTTATTTTATTTTATTTTATTTTATTTTATTTTATTTTATTTTATTTTAATTTATTTTATTTTATTTTATTTTATTTTATTTTATTTTATTTTATTTTATTTTATTTTATTTTATTTTATTTTGGTTTATTTTATTTTATTTTATTTTATTTTATTTTATTTTATATTATTTTATTTTATTTTATTTTATTTTATTTTATTTTATTTTATTTTATTTTATTTTATTTTATTTTATTTTATTTTATTTTATTTTATTTTATTTTATTTTATTTTATTTTATTTTATTTTATTTTATTTTATTTTATTTTATTTTATTTTATTTTATTTTATTTTATTTTATTTTATTTTATTTTATTTTATTTTATTTTGTTCAATTCTTTTTATGAAAGTCTGCCATTTTGTAGCACGATCCACGTTAATGTACCCACGTGAGTGGCATTTGTACTAGAAAGCACATCTATCCACTCAATAATTTCAACTGGTGAGAGAAGAATGTTTGTATTTTAGGGCCCCGCAGGAGGTTTGGCCACAGACGTGCGTTGCCTAGCACTGGAAACTAATAAATTTTTTTGGAGTCTCAGTCGGCACTGCAGGTGTCAGATGCTCATCAGTTTCATTTGGCTTTGACAAGCTGGCCCTGCGTTTTTTATGATCGCCGGAAACAAGTGTAAATGCGGTGTTTAAGCTGAATTTTATTGAATTTAAATAGCCATCGATGAGGAAACTTTCGTGTGAGAAACACTTGCCGCCAACGGAAGCCTTCCTTTTTATGACGCAACACTTGTAAGAATGCTTGAGAATGAGGTATTAAAAAAGTTATGATTTTACTTATGCTTTTAATATATTAACAATAAATAAATGAAAGCGTTGGGATTTCCGGAATACAATGAATTATATTAATAAATATTTATAAAAATCGGTATTTATGTGCTATAAATATTTTCGTTGCGTTTTATGTTTCTTACTTTACTGGAACGACCTAAAAGGTAACTTTCAAAATTATTATTTTTATTGTTATACGATCCAATATCGATTCTTATGTATATAAAAGTACATATTTTTATATGCAAGTGCCGCATAAGTGAATTTTCCATACTACTCTGAAAAACACCTTCACTTGAATATCCCTCATCCGTTCCGTCCTTTACAGCCTCTCCAAATGTTATTTGGTATAATTTTCGTATAAAAAGTCAATCTATATTTATTTCAGATGAGAGCTTGAGCCTTGATGTGCTAACTTGGTGACAGTTGCATTTGATAGCATTTTGAAAAGCCAAATTTTTGTGTTTGCTTTGAGTGTGGGGTGAATACTTCAAACGTCAATGATGATGTGCGTATTTGGGTGGCATTAAAAACGCCATTAAGCCCCACTGTGTGGCATTATTTTCGAGTTTCAATATATTGGGTTAAATACGTTTGATATGTCTTAAAGTGGATTTGCAAATGCTAGTTTAAGCCAATTGCGTTTGTTTAAGATTACTGAGGGTTTTCAGGAAATTGGTGATTTTGAAGCGTAATGCACGACGCATTTGAAATATGTGAATATATTTAAATATTTTAGGCTTAAGAGAATCGGAGAGGGAAAAAGGAAAAAGAGAGGGAATCATTACGAAAGAAGAACGAACTCAAATGCAGAGAGGAATAAATAGGAAATAGAGACAGAAATTGGCAGAACGAGCCGAGAAGCAGAGAGAAGATGTATAAAAATAAAGAAACAAAAAGTATAAGAAATGGAGAAATAGGGATGCTGAATGAATCAGGAAAATTAAATAAGCAGAGTGAAGATTAAATAAGAAAGATAGAGTTATGATAGGTATATGAGGAGGCCGAACAAGTATCAACAACAACAACAACAACAACAACAACAACAACAACAACAAGGGTGGAAGTGGGTAAGAAAGAAAGCAGTAAGCTTGAAAAAGAAGAAGACGTCGATTGGATGAAATTGGAAATGAAATAGAGAAGAAAAAGAAACAAACGGATAAGAAAGAGAAAGAACTAGAAAACAGACAGACATAAAAAACAGAGAGAAAAAAAAATGTGAATGAAGATGTTAAATGCAAGAAATTACTTCGATAGAGAAAGAGTGGTGAGCCTGGAAACCCGCAATAAGAACCATGAAATAAAACAAAAAATGGAATAGGAGTAAAGATAGTATTGAATATAAGGAAATATATCGTCGCCCGAAGTAAGTGGACATTTTTAACACTGGATCGCTAAAACTTACCAGGGAAAATCTGGGAACCCCATAGAAATTATGAGAACAGTCCTTATTTTGGTGAAAACAGAATCATACCGGTATGTTGACGTGGTTATGGGAGATAGTGCAGAAATCGCCGATGATTCAGAGAAGATCACCCCGTATGACAAATTTTTTTTAAATACGGAATATTTAAGAATTTGTTTGTGGAAGCTCCTACCCTTGAATATTTTTTACCCTAATTGGAAATTTGGTTCGTTCAAGGGCACCATATTTTAGAATGTGTTTCAAAAAAACGCCATACCTTTGCGAAAATGGAATGCTTTTTTCAGCTGAGATAGGGCGTAAAATGACCGGAAACCCAGAGTAAAGTTAGCTTGGTGTCCCACGAAGGCTTATGTTGAAATGAGTGTTGACAAGGGCGTTCCCAGCTCTTCGCAAAAGTTGCTAAAGGGGGGCCCTTTATATATTTGCTTAGTAACTATAATATTTCTTGGGTTTTTTTCATTCAATTTCATTCGGAGCGGTTGGGGCAACAGCTTATTATACCTTTCATGAACATGAAATGGTATTATAACTTTGGTCCGATGTTTGTAAATATGAGAAGAAGAAGAGATAGACCCATCAATAAGTATACCGAAATGATCAGGATGACGAGATGAGTTGATTTAGCCATGTCCGTCTGTCCGTCTGTCCGTCTGTCCGTCTGTCCGTCTGTCCGTCTGTCCGTCTGTCCGTCTGTCTGTTTGAACGCAAACTAGTCCCTCAATTTTTGAGATATATGGCTGAAATTTTGTATGTGGCCACCATTTTGTAATATAGGAATCATTTGTCGGAACTGACAAGATCGGACCAGTATAACATATAGCCCCCATACAACCGATTGGTCAGATATAAGGTTTTTTGGCCAAAACTTCCGCAATTAAAAAGTTAGAAACGTAAAATTTTGCAACTCGAGTACTTTCTATTTATGAAGTGTATATAGTGAAAATCAACCAGATCGGGCAAATGTAACATATAGCCCCCATACAACCGATTGTTCAGATATAAGGTTTTTTGGCCAAAACTTCTGCAATTAAAAAGTTAGGAACGTAAAATTTTGCAACTCGAGTACTTTCTATTTATGTAGTGCATATAGTGAAAATCAACAAGATCGGGCAAATGTAACATATAGCCCCCATACAACCGATTGTTCAGATATAAGGTTTTTTGGCCAAAACTTCTGCAATTAAAAAGTTAGGAACGTAAAATTTTGCAACTCGAGTACTTTCTATTTATGTAGTGTATATAGTGAAAATCAACCAGATCGGGCAAATGTAACATATAGCCTCCATACAACCGATTGTTCAGATATAAGGTTTTTTGGCCAAAACTTCTGCAATTAAAAAGTTAGGAACGTAAAATTTTGCAACTCGAGTACTTTCTGTTTATGTAGTGTATATAGTGAAAATCAACAAGATCGGGCAAATGTAACATATAGCCCCCATACAACCGATTGTTCAGATATAAGGTTTTTTGGCCAAAACTTCTGCAATTAAAAAGTTAGGAACGTAAAATTTTGCAACTCGAGTACTTTCTATTTATGTAGTGTATATAGTGAAAATCAACAAGATCGGGCAAATGTAACATATAGCCCCCATACAACCGATTGTTCAGATATAAGGTTTTTTGGCCAAAACTTCTGCAATTAAAAAGTTAGGAACGTAAAATTTTGCAACTCGAGTACTTTCTATTTATGTAGTATATATAGTGAAAATCAACAAGATCGGGCAAATGTAACATATAGCTCCCATACAACCGATTGTTCAGATATAAGGTTTTTTTGGCCAAAACTTCTGCAATTAAAAAGTTAGGAACATAAAATTTTGCAACTTGAGTACTTTCAATTTATGTAGTGTGTAGAGGGAAATCAAGAAGATCGGGTAAATATAACATATATTTAGCCCCATACAACCGGTTGTTCCGATATAAGGTTTTTTGGCCAATACTTCCGCATTTAAAAAGTTAGGAACGTAAGATATTGCACCTTTAGTACTTTCTACATATGTAATGTGTATAGTGTAAGTCAGTACAATTGAACACGTATAATATATAGCCTCCATACAATCGATTGTTCCGATAACTCGGATCCTATTATTTTGTAAGTTTTTTTTAAATTATAACAAAGATGTGTAATGTGTATAGTAAATATAGTTAAATTGAAACAGGCTGTACTGGGGATCGAACAGT
>CAXKVI010000266.1:38578-46078 GCA_964058755.1 Campiglossa producta
ACACTTCTAAGGAAATAAGGCGTGACATGTTGGAAGGGAAAGACGAAGTAGGGAAAAATTTCTGAGAAAACAAAAATGATAAAAACTAAATTTTTAGGCTATCTACACTGAGGAATATAGAAATAAAGAATTAAAATAAGAACAAAGTATTTGGTAAACAACAAAGCATAATCACTCCAGCACATGTCATTAAAAGAGGATTTATATTTAAGTCATCTATCTTCAAAGTCACCAAAAATATAGAGGAATGCCTTTTAGGCATATTTTTAGATGCTCGTCTGTCATGGTGGGCAAGTTTGAGGAAATTTACCTAAAAATAAAAAAATAATATAAAATACAAGAAACTACAAAAAAGGACGTGTGGCACTCGGGGACTGCCGCGGTAAAGCTATTGCATATCACTTTTTATCAACTTATGAGCATATTTATGACTTTAGAGCAGTACAGCCTTAACCTGTTAACAGTATAGCCTAAAAATAGTCAACAACCTATTTTATGTAGTGTACAGCTCCAATTTTATGTAATCGGCCTGCTGCTTACATCCGTACAACGTCATCCGCCTAAATGTAGGCAACGCTTATATTTATTTTTGTCAAGTTATGTTGCTAACGCCGAACCTTTTAACATTGAAAAAAGTCCGTTACGAACTTTTTTAACATTAAAATTTGTTTTTCCTTTCACTCCCACTGCCAAGGCCTGCGATAAAATCTATGCAATGGCTTAAAAGGAAATAACAAAAAACAATACAAAAAAAAATATAAAATACAATTAAAAAAAAAAAAACTAATGGCGGCGATATACCAACAGATTATCATAACCTCTAACGAGATTTTTGCCGAGCTTCTCTTGCCAACTTGTGGGGTGTTGCTTTTGAGTTTTTCCTACAAGTTGGCGGGACCTACAGTTTTTTGCCGACTACGAACGGCACTTGCAAAGCAAATGAATTTTTGCTGAGAAGCTTCTCATGGAGAGTTTGCCAAACTACTGCCGACGGGCGACCCCGTTTAGTTTTTCTAAATAATTTTTTATGTTACTTTTGCCGGGCATCGAACCGCCACGACTTGGTGTAGAAGGCCGAACACTTAACCGCTATACCACGGCGGCCGCCGTAAATAAAAAAAAAAATAAAAAAAAAAAAAAAAATAAAAAAAAAATGAATAAAAAAATAATATTAAAAATAATTAAAAAAAAGTTTTATTAAAATAATAAAAACAAATAATAAAATAAAAATAAATTAAATAACTTCAATCCTTGTTAAGAAATTTTCCATTATTTTTTTTTTTTTTTTTTTTTTGAAACTGTTCCACTGTTCGCTGCTAAGTAGAAAGCATACAAAAATACCAAACATTTTCTAGTAAAAGTATTAATTCGGTTTTTGATGTGGTCGAGGAGAGAGCTGTTTGTTGGTTGCTCCCTCTGTGGCTGGCGGTGAAGTGGCCCTTGGCAGCTGTGCACGAGCACCGAATTGTTAATAAAAGTTTTGCCGTCAACAGAAGTGGCAATATTAGTGGATTAAAAAATTATAAAAAAAGTTATTTGCCGCAGATCATAAAAATGGTGGCTAAAACATTAAATTATATTGAGCACTTTTAAACATGATGACATGCGTGCAAAAGCATTGAAGAGCAAGAGCACATTTACGAGTGCGTTTATTTGCATTTTGTAGGCATGAAAAATAATTAAAACAAAAACAAATAATCCACATTTTAGTAGGTGCACGCTAAAGATTAGCGCATTTCAATTAGAAGTTTAGGGAGTTGGCTTATGGTTCACGGCTGAAAAAAACAGAAAATTAAAAAGCATCACTTCGGAAGCAAGAATCGTGAAGGAAGCTGAGAGTGAAAAAAGGACTGTAGGGAATATTATAATTTTTCTTATTTTTTTTTATTTTTTTTTATTTTATTTTATTTTATTTTATTTTATTTTATTTTATTTTATTTTATTTTATTTTATTTTATTTTATTTTATTTTATTTTATTTTATTTTATTTTATTTTATTTTATTTTATTTTATTTTATTTTATTTTATTTTATTTTATTTTATTTTATTTTATTTTAATTTATTTTATTTTATTTTGTATTGTTACATTTTCTCGTATTTTGGTTTTTTAATTTTTTTAATATTTTTTTATTTTATTTTTTATTTTTCATTTATTATTTATTTATTTTTATTTTTTTATAAATTTTTTTTTTATTTTTCATTTATTACTTACTTTTTTTTATTAATATTTTTTTAATTTTTTTTTTAATTTTTTTTAATTTTATTTTATTTTTTTTTTATTTTATCATGCTAGTTTAGCTAAAAAATGTGTATAAGTCTGAATATAAAAATTAATAAAAATTATTTTAGTTAATTTTTATAGCCCTACGAGTAATATCTATCGAGCTCAAAGTATGTCTGCCGATAATGTCCCGTGGAGCTAACATGAACTTGTACCATTAAGCCTTTGGTAGCTCAAACACTGAGATGGTAATAGATTTCGTCCGCTTTGTGTTTCTCGCCAGATGCTTTAATTAACTTTGATGCGATCGCGGGATTTTACCATACGACGTATTACCAAAACTATTAGCTAAGATTCCAACAGGGCATCCCTGCAGCTTCGCATCGTAAAACTACAATAGCGAACAGGAATGCGACTCATCATTTGCTTACCTTTGCAAGCTTATAAGAACATTTACATGCAGCTCGCGCTTTAATAAATGTTAATCTGTTCAAATGTGCACTTGTGTCATGTAGACATGCATCGAACACCCGCAATCCTCTTGTGCTTCAAATGGCCTACCTCAGGGACAGTTTTAGGACTTTCAGCACTAAGGTATGCTAAAATTTTTTGGATGTTTTGTCATAACTTGCTGATTTATGGCGTTCCCTAAGCGGAAACCGAGAACAGAAGTCCGTTTTTTGACCCACTTTTACTTAAAAAAAATCGAGTCTGTGCAAATGCTCTCCTTTTATGCATGAGTCCCAGGGTGATATCCCACTCAGTCATCGATATAGGAAAGTAAGAATATAGATAGATCAAAGTGACCAGTAAAATCCATTCTTCGTCACCTCCGAAACTTTTTTCGAAACTGAAAATCTGAAAATTGCTCAGTATGTTCCTCTGAGAGCTTTTACTATTCGGCTTCAGACTTTTTTTTGCTCTTTTACACAATAAATGCTGCGATGTTGATTCGGGAGGTGATTTTTGCTTGTCATGCGATGCGTTTATGTGCTGACTGTGTTGCACTGTTGTTGTTAATGATGATGAGTGGCATGAAAATTTTATGAATGCACATTTTGATTAACATGTGAATTTTGCTTATAGGAATGTTTTGTTATTTTTTTTTTTCGAAGAGTAATGCTGACTTTTATGCGCTGTCGACTTGCGTATGAAAGCTTTTTGCTATTCATTTACCTGTCTACCCACACTTTCATACAATTGACTCGATAATGAAGCTGACAAGAATTAACACTCGCATTTCATCGGTTAGGTGGTTGCGTATAGGAATTACGCAAGCTTACTCATATGCAAGTTTGAACCTTGACAGATGTAGAGCTTAATGTCAGATTGATAACAGTGCTAAGTGAATAAATCCGTCGACAAAAATATATCTTTGCTGAGGTTAAAGCTTTTCAGTGTATTCTGCTACCTTTGAAGAGACAATAAACTTTGAGCAGTTCAAACTTGAACATATGGACCATAAATCTGTCAGAGAACTTTTCTCTCGAGTACTCTAGAAACCATCGCTTTTTCTTCGACACGTTCCATGTTTCCGAGACATACATCAGAACAGGAATGATGATAGTTTTACAGAGCGCGATATTTGTTCGCGAGAGTCGACTTTGCTTTTAACTCAGTTCAAAGTACTTACGACTTGTTTGGTAATATTTTCGGTGCTAAAACTTTTCGTTGAATAGACGAAGTCCTTCACAGTGTTGGCCATCTCCATCTCTGCGTTGTTGATCAATGACTGGAAGATCTCAGAAAAAAGCCACGAAATACTCATTAAACCTTTTAATGTGCCTAAATGTGTTGTATGATCAGAGCTTTTTATTATCACTTTTATGTTCAACAAACACACCTAAGCAAATGTTTACACATTTCCATTGAAGATACCGGGAATGCCAATAAAACATAAAACACTTCGGAGACAAATTACTATTTTTTATTACGAATTCATCTAATTTGAGTCATTGTGTTGCATCTACCACCTACTAAGCATACAAAAATGTATGCAAATGCGTCATGGATGTTTGGTGAAAAGGTAGCAAACCGATTGTAACCGAATGTGCTTAAACTAATCTCGAATTTTGAAAAAAAAAAAAAAAAAATCTCCGTACCAATTCCCAGGTAGCTGCGTGAACATTTTCATTGGTATTGAGCCTTAAAAATTAAGTATATATAGGAGGTGCAATGCCCCCATATTTTTTGTGAATCTGGTGCTTACCTTCTTACCAATTTTAATGATCCCACCTTAACCCCCATAGAGATATTATGATACAAAAATTAAGTTTGTGTTAGCGCTTCCACGCTCAGAACTTTTTTTGAGATTTCGACTGATATCGTTTGCATCTATACAAATTTTCAGGTCCCTGCCATGAACCCTTTTGTAGGAATTCAGCCTTAAAGTATGTATGTATTGCAGTTTCCATTCCTCCTTTTTCCATACCTAAAAGTTTTTTCGTGAGTATAGTGATATCGTATATCTCCTTACAAATTTTTAGGTCCTCATCATGAATCCTTTTAGAGATATTCAGCATGAAAAGGCAAGTTTATATGGGAGGTGCCCCTTTTCTTAAAAAGGAATTTGTAAAGAACATTTGGTCAATATCTCGAAAACGGCCACACATGTGGTCACATGTGTTCCACATTTCCGGGTTCGTATAGAACTAAAAACCACACCCTTTAAACCCTCATCAGCATCTTTCATTTGGTACCCATATTGTCCAAACACTTTCTAGGGTCACACTTTGTCCACATTTTGGTCGATATTACGGAAACGGGGTCCTTCATGGGAGAAAGCACCCCTCTCTTTTAAAACACTCGCCAACGCCTTACTTTTGATACTCGTATCGTACAAACATCCTCTGAGTCACACCTGGTCCAGATTTAGGTCAATGTATCGAAATTACGTTCGCATATAGTACTAAGAACCCGCCCCTCTTAAAACCCTCTTTGATACCCATTTTGCAGAAAAAGCTTTCATGTTGGCATGTGCTCCACATTTAGGTAAATATCTCGCAAATGGAAATAAGTACCACAGCCTGTTAAAATCCTCATCAACACCTTTCATTGGGTACCTATACTATCCAAACTCTTTTTAGGGTCACACTGGTCCACATTTTGGTCGATATCTCGGAAACAGGTTTCTACATGTGACTTGAAAAAAATATCCCCTCAAAGCTCTTATTAACACCTTTCATTTGATTGCCATATCGCAAAAATACCTTCTAGGTTCATAACTAGGCCAAATTGGGTTTCAAGACCCTACTTACCTAGGACATGAAATATAGTTTAAAACCTATTCTTATCTTCTTATCGAGGTAGATATAGAGTTCCATATATGAAAGTTCTTAGGTTGAAAAGAGGAGTTAATTAAGGCATATCTGTCCGTCCGTTCGTCTCTCCGTCTGTCCGTGTACACGATAACTTGAGTAAAAATTGAGATATTTGCATGAAATTTTGTATACAGGTTTCTTTCTGACCAAGGTAGGTTGCAATTGAAACTGGGCTAATTCGAATGATAACCACGCCCCCTTTTTCGATAACGAAAATTTCGAAAATCACATAAAATGACATATCTCGGTAGCTGAAATGGTTAAAATGATATAATTTTATAGATGAATCTCCCTGGTCATTATATAACGATTTTTTGATACTTTTTTTAAAGGAGGCCTGCCACCGTCTACTTTTCAGGGAGGCATATTTGAAAATTTCACAGGTCATAACTTTTAAACTGTTTACGATAGAACGATGAAGTTCTGTACAAGATATACTAGCATAATAGGGAGTATACCTGATGTAATTGGACGAAATCGCTTCCCAACCGCGCCTACTTTCGAAATGGAAAATTTCGAAAATCATATGAAAACTACCGCTGGGTATTTAATGTTCGGTTTACCCGAACTTAGACTTCCTTACTTGTTTTTTCTTTATTTTCAGAGCAGCCAACCACTTTTTTTGCTTTCCGAACCACATTGATTTTTGAAGTAGTTGCCGGCCCTGGCATATATCTACCACATATAATTATCCTACTAAGTATTTAATTGCTAACATTTTTACACGTTTGCATCAAATCAAGTCTCTGTAGTTACAACATTCTAACGCCACCAAATCAAATTTTTTTTTGCCCTTGCTTTGTGTGCTTTTATTTTTCAATCCGTTGCTTTTATGATACTTTAAATTTTTTGTTACTTTTTTCTTTGAGTCCAAAAAAAATTTAATTACTTGTAATACATTGTCAATTAGAAAAGCTTTTACATTTTATTGATTTGAAGAGCTACAACTTTATATTGGTTATTTTTTTACTACCTAAAAAAAAAATAGTAACAACATGTTAACATTATTTTTAACATAAAAAGCCCCAAAAACTGTTATACAGTCATTATAAAAAGTCAAATAATAAAATCACGCGTAGTCATTGAATAAGTTTTATTGATTACTCCTCATTCTGTTTGGTTTAGTTTTGGAATGAATCATAAGTTGGTACTGGAGCGTGCTCAGAACACCTGACCGCTTTGGTGTTTATTGCTGTTGGAAAACCCGTTAGAAAGCGTGAGTTGAATTATATATCATTTGAATGCGTGAAGAAACAGTTTTATGAGATTCAATGAAATTTTACTCATGATAGGTTGCCAGATATCAGATTTTCACTATGTTAGAATTTTTTAAGCACTAGAATAGATTTTTCGAATAGTTTTCTCAAATATCGCCTAGTTTTCGCATGCCCACCTAGACTATACATCGTCTATGTTCTAAGTCACAGCACATACACGAATAATTCGTGGAATACTAGATTGTATGGTATGCAATGTCTCAGAAGAAGCTCTACCCAAAAAAGTCCCTGCATTCATTGCACAACCCGTTGTTGATTCCTATTCTAAATATGATTTTGGTTTTCCTTTCGGTTATATAGTTTTAGTTCTTTTTCCTGTGTTGACTTCAGTTTCGGTTTTGGTTCCGTGTTCGATTTAGATTCCGGTTTCCGAATTCGTTTCCGTAACATTCACTTCCAGTTATGGTTCAGCTTCAGTTCCGGTTTCCTTTCCTATATTTATTTTTGGGTTCCACCCTCAGATTCAAATATTGTTTTTTATTCCTCTTCATTTACCCATCTTTCAACACTTGTTACCTTTCCTTATCTTGCGGCTCCGGTTTTAGTTCCTTACAATTCGCTCGTAGCTTTACATTTTATTTTAATTTCGGTTTTAGATTCGTTTACTTTCAGATCTGATTTCAATTTTGGTATGTCTTCATTTACCTACCTTTCGTTTCGGGGTTATTTCGGTCAGTGTTTT